>JAESUZ010001873.1:0-80613 GCA_017311185.1 Proteles cristata cristata | reverse complement strand
TGCTTATTTAATTTTGAGAGAGAGACAGTGCAAGCAGAGGAGGGGCAGAGAGATGGGGACAGAGGATCTCTACTGACAGCAGAGGGCCCGATGTGGGAGTCAAAATCACCAACGAGATCATGACCTGAGCTGAAGTCTGATGCTTAACCAACTGAACCACTCAACACCCCCAAAAGAGTTCTTTTAATAAGTACAAAGTAAAACTTTTAGGTGGTAAGGAAGTGTTGTGTCATGGCTTAATTGCTAGGTCATGCAATTGATGACGTCTTGGATTTTATGGAACATTATATTGTGCTTTTTTGTTAATGCGTTGTCTTGAACGCCCATGCAGACAAGGCCTTCCATTGACTTGATTCGCTGCTATGACCCCAGCCTCTAGAACGTACCTATGCATAGTGAGTGCACCAAAAGCTGTTGTCATCTGGCCTCTAGTCTCTCATATCTTTCATCAGTGTTCTCTCCCTTAAGTGTCTGCTCCCAAAGAACAGAGGCTGGTGGTTGGTGGCACCTCTGCTGCTCGGTGAAAATTCCAATCAGGCAGTCACTCTGGGAGGCTCAGTCCCTTTCTGAAAACTGGCAAGATTCTGGCTCCCCACTCACAAACAGAAGAGTCAGGGGCAAGGGATGTATTTGGACCTCAGTTTGGAGCCCTCAAGTATGATTGATAGATAGTGGTATCCAGAGAGGCCTGGCATAGGAAAGTAATGCACCAGCAGGGGGATATGGTCATAGCTACAGTGTCCACAGTGTCCAGGAGGTGGCAGTAGGGAAAATGAAATGTGCCAAGGCCTAGGTCCCTTATCTGCTTAAGCATCTTTTCCTGGAGTGGGGTGTGTGCATGTATATTGGGACAGAAGGGATGTGTGGTTGTGATGAGCTAGTTAATGGCCACCCAGACCCACCCTTGGTTCCTCAGTCTTGTGCAACATAATCTTTGAGAAGTAGACATTATCTTTGAGGGTAGAGATTCCTCTACCCTCCCATCAGGGAAGGTGGCCAAAGGGATGATGACTACCTAGGGAAAGGGAGAGAAATTTCACTGCCAGGGCAGAGGTGCCAGGGACCTTTAAGCCACTGAGACAACTTTTCCTTACTCATTAGGGAAAGACTAGCCTCCAATCTTGGGCAGTTCTTTGGCTGTCGTTAAACTTCCAGGACCCTGAACACTCAGACCCTGTCTCCACAAGAAATTGCTGGGCCACATGAAGGGGGATTCTCAGCACTTGAGCTGATTGCTGACAGGCAGTCCAATACCAACTGGGAAGGCAGAATCTAGAATAGGAGCGAGGGAGGAGATACAGAGGCTCAGGACCCATATAGACTAGGTCCAGATTGGCTCTCGATTCAGGAGGGGGTATAGCTGAGGGACAGAGTCAGAAGAAGCTCCATGAAGGAGAGAAGGTCAGGGCTAGGAGAGCTTTACAGAAGAAGAAACACTCTAGACAACATGAAACTTGGGGAACATATGAAGCACAATGATAAAGTTCAGGTGAGGGTTGAGGAATAGATGAGAATCAGAGATGTCATTGGGGGCTGATCTGAGGGTCAAGCCCAAGAAAGACGTGAAGGTCACTGCTGGGGTTGGAGTGGGCAGACTCTAGGGGCATGGATGAAGCTACACATCATCACCATGAGCTGTCCTGGGGTGAGCAGCCCACAGACTGGGAGGCTCTAGGCAGGGGTTAGAAGCAGGGCAACCTGGTTCCCCGGTCCCCATTCCCAGCTCTGTTTCCCTCTATTTTACCTCTGCCAACTACCTTCTTAAGTATCCTCTGTGTTTGTAGTTTATTGTTTCTGTTCTCCAACCAGAATGGAAGCAGAACAGACCTTGGTCTGTTTGACTCACCTTTATGTCACCAGCACCAGGCATAGCACCTGGCGCATGGTAGGTGCTCAGTTAAATGTTCAGGGGCAAAGCTCAGGGAAGGTATGATACATTGGGACATAGGATCTGACACATGCTAGGGTGTAAGCTCAGTAGTGAGGTGACCTTCAGGACAAGTGAAGTTGAGGGAGGAGGGAAGCTCTGGGGACAGATGAGACTCAGGAATGGGATGCCTCTCAGGTTCACAATGAAACGGAGGAATGGATGAAGAGACTGGGAAGGAGATAAGGCTTCAAGGGGTCTGGTATAAGAGGCGATTAAATATGTACATTCTTGGTGATCTCAATATCCGCAGAAATGATTCAAACCCCTGGTATCTCAGTCTCTTGACCTACTCTCCACCAATACTCTTTCCCTCCTCCTTATGCCTGTGGTCATATCCTGAGTGCTTGCCATTATCTGTCACCACCACATCTCCATAATCTCCATTATATCCCACTCTCTGAAATCCAGCTCATTTCTTTTAGTACTATAAGAACTCCACTGGACAATGCTACTGGGTTTTTTTTTTTCACTGCCATTCACCAAACACTGACTCTATCCTTATTTCTCTCCTTACCCATTAACCCATGATTAATCATCATCATCATCATTTCCTCCGAGAATCCACACGAAACTCCCATGTCCCTCTGCCATTTCTTTATTTTTATGTAGCAAAACTCAACCCAGCTAAAATCCAGCTTTCCATCTACTCTGGGTCTGCACCCCTGAGACGGAACGTGGCTGGTGGAAAGCACGGAGACATGCTGAGTAATTACACTTTAAATTAACCTTAAGTGGACCCTTAAAGCAGCCCAGCAATCATGCTATGTTTCCATAGAATATCCAGGCTTCCTGCCTCCCAGAACACTGTTTCAAGCCTTTTCTCCTTAAACCACTGATATGCCTCTCCTACCTTCACTCCCAGCTGGTAGCCTGGCTTCCTGTTTCATCAAGAAAAGAGAAACCACCAGAAGACAATTGCTCCAAGCTCCACCATCACCTCTCCCTCCTCCCTGCATCTGTGCATCTTTCTCCTGCATCAACTTTTTCCTTCTTTTCTGGTCCATTGGCATATAAATGTGTCACCATGGCTGTAATTTCTCCCATATTAAAAAAATACTTAAGGGGCACCTGGGTGGCTCAGTCGGTAAGCGTCTGACTTGGGGTGAGGTCATGATCACACGATTCGTGGGTTCGAGCCCCTCGTTGAGCTCTGTGCTGATGGCTAGCTCAGAGCCTGGAGCCTGCTTCAGATTCTGTGTCTCCCTCTCTCTCTGACCCTTCCCTGCTCACGCCGTTTCTCTCTCTCTCAGAAATTAAAAAAAACAAATTAAAAAATACTTAAACATTTTAATTGTTTTATTTATTTTTGACAAAGAGGGAGAGAGAGAGAGAGAGAGAGAGAGAGAGAGAGAGAGAGAGAGAGAACAAGAAGCAGGGGAAAAGCAGACACAGAATCTGAAGCAGACTCCAGACTTTGAGCTGTCAGCGGAGAGCCTGATGCAGGGCTCAAACCCATGAACTGCAATATCATGAACTGAGCCAAAGTCAGACACTTAACTGACAGAGCCACCCAGGCATCCCTAATAAGATACTTTTATCTTGCTCCCTCATATTCCTACAAACACCACTCTACTATTTCTCTGCTCTCCTTTACAGATTAACTCCTCAAAAGAGTTGCCAGTCAGCGCTGTTTCCAATTTCTCTTTTCCTACTCTTGATTGAAAGCACTCTGATCCACGTCTACACTCCTGCATCTCCATGGAAATTGTTCTCAAAGGCCACCAATGACCTCCACATTGCTACAAACAGTGATCAATTCTTTGTCCTCTTACTAGTCTAGTCAGTGGGATTTGAAGAATTGGTCAATCTCTGCTTCCACTGAAGAAAGTGATCAATTTTCCACTCTCTTCAGTTGGGACTATGGTCTGCTGGCTTCCCCCCACCTTGCTGCTCCATCTTTCCCGGTCTCTATTTGCTGGTTCCTTTTCATCTGTCCCACCTCTAAATGTTGGGCTACTCAGGGCTTGGTTCTTGGGTTGCTTTGCTTTTTCTATACAGTCTCCCTGGCTGACCTCATCTAGTCTCATGATTTTTAATACTGAGTATTAATTCTCCAATTATACCTGCAGCCCTGATGTTGCCCCTGAACTCCACACTCTTCCATCCAACCGACTTTCACTGTCTTCCTTAATTCAGTTACTGTACCTTCATCCTTCCTGTTCCTCTGACTAAAACACTGAGAGCTGTCCTTGATTCCTGTCTTTCTGCCATAGCCTAATACCATTCTGTCATCAAAACCTATCCAACATCTGCCTATCTCTCCCTGCCTCCACTGCATCACTTGGTATAAAATCCCATTGTCTCTCACCTGGATTATTTCAAGAGTCCCAAAATAGTCTCCCTGCTTCAACCCTTGTCTTTCTTTAACCTGATCTTAGAGATCAGTCAGAGTGATCACTTGTAAGAAAATACATATCACATCACAGGGACCCTCAAGGTCTCTCCATATCACTCTAAAAGCCAAAGGTCTCGCAATGGGATGCAAGGCCCTGCACAATCTCTTGTCACCCTCTGTTGTGGCTTCCCTGACTTCATCCCCACTGCCCTCCTCTCTCAATCCCTCCACTTCAGCACATCAACCTCCTGGCTGCCCCCTGGATGCGCCAGGCATCCCCCTGATTCCAAGGCTTTGGCACATCTGGATCCTACAACCTAGAGCATTATGGCCCCTCAAATCCTTTGGCTCTTGACTCAGGTGCCATCTCCTCACAGGTGGTGGGGTCTTCCCTAACCACTGTATCTATATACTGCGTACTCCAAGACCCTTTGCTGTTTCATTGTTCTCCATAGCACCAATCATTACCTAACATCCCATATCTTTGACTTCTTTGTTTTCTTGTCTAAACTTCAGGAGGGCAGGACCTTTTGTTTGTTTTATTGGCTCCTGTAATCCCAGGTCCTAGAATACTAGCTGGCACATAATAGCACTGAGTAAATACTTGATGTCTTACTTTACTTGGTCTGCCATGGCAAAGTACCACAGGTTGGCTTAAACAACAGAAATTCATTTTCCCACAATTCTGGAGGCCAGAAGTCTGGGCTCAAAGATTTGTCAGAGTTGGTTTATTCAGATGCCTCTCTGTTTGGGTTGTAGATGGCTGCTTTCTCCCTGTGACTTCACATGGTTTTTCATATGCGTGCCTATGTCCTAATCTCCTCTTCTCATATAGGCATCAGACAGATTGGAGGAGGGCCCACTTCAATAGCCTCATTTTAACTTAAGGACCTCTGTAAACACCCTCTCTCCAAATACAGTCACATTCTAAGGTAAGGGGGGTTAGGACTTCAATGTAAATTGGGGAGGGCACAATTTAGCCCATGATACTTGATTAGTTGGTTAATCAATGTGCAAAGATGAATTGGGGTCTTATGGGGGTAAGGATCAGTATTTAAATTCAGGGATGTGGTGAGGCTTGGTAAGGATATAAAGGGAAGGGGGGCAGGAGAGTTCAAAGAAGAGTTCAATTCTGAGATGGATGAGGGTTGGGTAGAGAATGAGGTGCCAAAAATGAAGGAGGCCGGAAGAGGGTACTTGTCTCCACCAAAGGAAGAGTCACAAGGATGGGGTTAAGGACAGGCCGTGTGGAGGAAGGGAATGGAATCAGTGCAGCTGGGAGGTGAGGAAAGGAGTGACTGGCCATGGCTTGCAGATGGGAGGAGGAGAGGAGTCAGAAGAGCAGTAGAGTGGTTGGGATGCTGGGATAGGATCAAGGATGTTGATCCTATGGGCAAGATTGCCTGTATACTTTGTGAGCCCCAGTGCAAAACGAAAATGCAGGTCTCTTGTTCAAAAAATATTCAAAAAGAATTTCAAGATGGAGACAGCAGAACCTTCAACCAAGTACAGAGAATGCACCCTTGAAGTTGGTCCTGCCTGATGGGATATGGGTCAGGAATGGAGGCAGGTGAGAAGTTTGGAGAAAATTGGATAAAAGGCCTTTTCTCTTGTACCGTACTGGGAATTTTTATTGAAATGTGGTCTGCCTTTTGCCATATTTTATTATTATTAGCAACTATACTGTACACTCTTTTTACACTTTTTTAGAGGTAGGCCCTCCCACAATCCTTTGTGCTCTACGTACGTGATTTGGATGTGTGCCAAGGTATGTTTATTGAGATCACCAGTGTAGCAGATAACGGAAGGGTACACGTTGGGTGTGATGGAGATGGAGGAGAGAGAGTGAAGGCTCACAGGGAGACTATGGCATCACTCTAGAATTTGGATAATGAGGATCTGGACCGCACCAATAATCTGGGGGAAGTGCAATTTGGTTGGCAAAAAAAGCCCGTGGTGTGTACCAAGCTGCCACATGCCTACCCAAGGCAGAGAAGCTAGTGACCAGGCCTTTCCCACCTGGTGCAGACCAGGGGCTGTTCATTCAGTCCAAGATCTGAAAGCAGTTGTGGGGAGGATGGAAGCCTTAAGCCCTCCCAAGGTGGTCCCTGGAAATGCCTAGAGCCTTTCTGAGGAGAGTTAGAAAGACTTCTGAGGAAGCCAAGGTCTGGAGGTAGCCAAGACCCAGGTTTAATTCCGGGAGGAAGCAAGGGTGTCAGCTGCTGTTGGTGTTGGGGACAACATCTTGGTGGTAGGTTGAAGACTGACTCTCAGTCCAGCTCGTCACATCAACTGGGCCTCTCCGACCTCAGCACTATAAGCATTTGGTAAGCCTGCTGTGGATGAGGCTCTGTGTTGGATGCGAGGGACACATGAAAAAATAAGGTCCCTGACCCCAAGATAGAGGAGGCAAAGGTGCAGCTCAGGTGAGCAACTGAATGAACTTAATACAGTTGGCTGCCAGCAAAAGCTGACCTGTGTTAGGCTCATACTTCAGCAACAGGCACACACTTGATGTGTTTATCCAACTTGTCCTCTTCACCACCTTTGAGGGAGGAACCATAATCATCATTCTCCTTCGACAGATGAGGAAACTGAGATGCAGATAGGTTAAGTCACTTGCTCAGGATCACAGCTGATCTGTGAAGAGCTGAAGCAGGCAGCCAGCTGCTCTTCACCCTTCCCGCCCTTCGCATCTGCAGACAAAGTGCTGAGAAAGGAACACTCAGCATGGGCGGGGGCGGAGAATCCGTCCCGCCCTGAGTACAGATGTCACCTGAGCCATGTGGGAGGAATGAAAGCATGTGCACGGAGGCTGATAGTGGGAGGTAAGGCATTCTGGACCGGGAGGGAACTAGAAGCTTGGGTAAGGGTGCTGGGAGAAGTGCAAAAATCACAGACCCTAGCGTCACATATTGAAAGTTGCGTGCAGTTGCCTGTACACGTGGTTAACACTGGAACGGGGACCTGGTGGTGGACTAGGAGACAAGGAGGGCAGTTTCTGAAGAGATCCAAACCACTTCTCTCACCAACCAGGGCCCAAGCTCTCTCCCCCTGAACTGAGGGGAGGTCTACAACACACACAACCCTTTGGGCCTCAAAGGAGCCCCATTCTTATCCCCAAGTGATCTTGATTTTTTTCTTGTGAAAGCCTGCCCCACAGGTCAGGGGGTGTGGCCCTCCTGCCTTCATCCAGGAGAGCATAGAGGGACTGTATTGGGCAAAAAAGGGCTCCTGCAGCCCTCCAAGAGCAAGCAAGCCAGGGGAAGACTCTGAAAACAGGCGGCAGAGATGGAGGGGAAAGCGCCATTGGGAGTGGGGGAAGGGGAAGGAGAGGGAAGGGCAGGGACAGGGAGGGACAGACGGACTGTTCAGCTCTGAGAGCTGGACTGGAAGATGTCTGGGATGATGGAGGCCTTTCCTCCTATTTCCTATGCACCTGGAGGCAGGGCAGGTTGGTGTTTCTCTGCCTGGAATGGGTGTGGGGGGTAGTTATGGGCATACCTGTCAGGTATCATTCTGCCCAAAAGACCAAAGTTGGGAAAGGGGTGTGTAAGGGGGCGCCCACTCCAGTTGCAAGGTGGGCTCCAGAGCTGCAGAGAACAAAAAGAACCCAGAAAACCCAGCGTGGTGCATTGGATCCCGCCTCGGAAGCTTTGGCAGACCCATAACCTGAGCTCTCCCAGAACCGTCCTGCCCTCCGTTAGCATTCCACCTCCTCGCGTGGTTCTACTTGGACTAGTGTCATCTACCAGCGTCTGGTCATGCTTAACCTCTCACAGCGCGGCCTCCTGAGCCCCCTCTCCCCCCTCCCCATCTCTTTCCCGCGCTCCCCTTCCTCTCCCCTTTCTGTGCCTTAAGAGTTTCCCAAGCCCATTTCCTCCTTTATTTCGCTATAGCCCCGAGAGGCAGGCAGGATTCTCCCCATTTACCAGATTTGGCAGGAGAGAAGCCTGCCGTCCGAGGACTGGGTGGGGAGGGGGTAAGTGAAGAAGCCAAGGTCACCCAGTCATTGGCGGAACGCAGTCTGAACCCAGCCCTTCTGCGGGCCCGCTGAAGCACTGCTAGGTGGGCCCTGGCTGCTGGCCCGAGCCCCTTCTTTTCTCGGCTGGCACTGGGGGCGGGCTGGCCACAGTGACAGGTGAGCCTGGGTAGGGGACAGTTGGGGAGGGTTCGCCGCGCCAGGCCCCCTGGCGCGTGGGCCTTAGGAGCGGCCGCCCCAGCCCGCCATAGCGCCTGGGCTTTCGAGGGCCAGCGCCGGGAGGCACGACGGGGCCAGAACCTTTGGCCAGGGGTCCTTGGTACGTCCCGGGCCCGCCGACCAGGCCCCGCCCCCCGGCGGCACGGGCGGGGGCAGGCGCGGCGCCGGCGGAGCGGGGCGCGGGCGCGCAGTGCTTGGTGCGCGCCGCCGCCCCTCCGGCCCAGCTTGCTGGTCCGTCCTCCCTCCCCCTCGGCCCGCTCTCCTCACCCCCACCCCTCTCCTGTCCTCGGCCCGGCGGCCCGGCTCGCGGTGCGGCGCGACGATCGCGGCCTGGCGATCGGGGCACGGTGGTCTTGGCGCTCGAGGGTGGCGCAGGGTGCGAGGCCAGACCAGGCGCAGCGGGGCGTGGGGGGCGGGCAGCGGCGGAGTCCCAAGAGAAGAGCAGGGGCAGGGGGGTGCCGAGGTAACCGGCAGGGCCTGGGCGCCCGGCTGCAAGGGGCGGGAGCCCCAGGGGCACCTCGGCCCTGGCCTTTGCCGGGGCGGCTACTGAGCCCCCAGGGCGGCGGGAGGCTGGCGGGCGGGAAGGGAGGAAGGGAGGAGATGCTGGGCTGGGCTGGGGGCTTGGCCGACCGGGAGCAGGTGGGCGGGGACTGGGGCCCTGCTGGAAGAGGCGCCGCAGCGAGGTGGCGGGCTGCTGGCGCGAACAGGGCGGCCGCCCTCCTGGGCCCAGAGAACGGTGAGCCCGTTTGGGTTGGGCGTCTCAGCCCCGAGGGCATGGTGTGGTGTTCGGGTCCACTGAACTGGGCGCGGGGCACTGTCGGGGGAGGATCTGGAGGCCCAGCCGGGCCAAGGCGTTGGGGGTCTTGAGCAGACCCAGGAGAAGAGGTCTGGTTGAGCCAGAAGCTGGAATTTGTGGGCAGGGTGCTGCTGGTGGGCGACGGTGGGCAAGGATGGGCACATTAGGAGCTGGCATGAGTAGAAGGGGACAAGGAGGGCCCACAGTTGGAGTCTGAGCATAATTTGGGAGTTCCATGTCACTGGCTGGGTTGATGACTCATGAGATTTGGCTAGTACAGAAGCCTTTTCTGGCGACCAGTTCTGAGTGAGGGGAATAAAAAGGGCGAGGATTTGGAGAAGTGGTATGGAGGCCATCTCTTGGGACACTTGGTGCTCTGATGGCCTCCTGTCCCCGTGCGAGGGACTTTGGGAGTGATGTTTCAGAGTGTTGTTGATTTGGAAGCTTCAGCCTAGGCTGGGGTTAAGGAAGGTCTTTGTGGTGGCCAGTCCCTGCCTTCCTTCCTTTCCAGGTCTTCAGGATTCAGTCGTGTTCCTGAGGGGAGTGGGTTAAAAATTCCTCTGGCCTACAAGCAGCCTTACAAGTATCCACCAGGGGTAGGGGAGACATGTACATGCGTGACTGCAGCAGCATTCTCTGTCGTGGAGCCCTCACGCTTCCTCGCTGTTACCATAGCAACGCCCTATTGATGGTGTATTTATAGGGGAAGAAGCAGGCGCTAAATTTTGGGGAAGGAGGGGGAGGCGGCTTCATGGCTGCAGCAGCAGCAGCAGCAGCAATGATGGTGACTACGGAATTGTTAATGGAGTGGTCCATGCCCTGTGAGCTGTTTGGGGGGAGAGTTCCTGGCTTCTCTGAGGCTTAAAAATGAACTAATGACTTCAGCAGGTGCCAGGAGAACACTCATCCGTGGCTATAATATGTGTGGGTGTGCATGCACTAAAGTCGGATGTGTTTGGGACAAGAGGTGGCTATATGTAAGCTGTTATGTAATTTTTGCACATCCAAATGAACAAAAACAACACTGCAGTTCTCTTTGATAAAAAATGAAACGTATGTTTTACTGCCTTCACTTTTAGTACAGCCTTTACTCATTCTTTTCAAACCCTGATACAGATGCTCCATTTTTAATTCAATCAAAACCCTTGTTGTTAGGCACACCACACCCACAGTCTCACCACATGACTGGCATTGGCCCTAGGGGAACCCCAGAGATCCGTAATGAAGCAGAATTTGGAGTTAATATTCCATTTTCACTCTGAACACATTGAGGGCCAACTTTTCTTACAATGGTAGACCCATCTGTTGACACATTCACTCATTGACAGTTTTGGGTGGGATTGTTGTGGGATTCAAAAGATAAAATCCCCCTTGACATGGTGTTTCCATAGATGGGTGTTATGTTTGCTGTTTTTCCTTTAGCTTTAATTTTGTTTATGAGTTCTACCCTACTTGTTTGACGAAAGGATTAGAAGGTATATTTTAAAAATACAGAAGACTCTGAACACACAAAAAAGGTATGCCCTGTTGCAAGGAGGAAGCATATGTGCTCAGGCTTCTAGAATGTTTCTGCTTGATGAATAATGTTAACGCTGAACTTCCTGGCAGCCTAGGCAAAAAGGGTGCCATAGCATGTTACACCATTCATGTGTCTTACATCCAGTTAGTCATAAAACCAGAGCTTCTTCTTGGGGACCAGAGCAGCAGGGTGATTGCTCCCAGATGTGGACAGCTTGGGCACTGCTCTGTGCAGTGCCCATGCTTTACATAGTGGCTGGATCATTCCTGAGCAGGAATGAGGGCAATAGCTCACATTAGAGGCAACACTTGCATCGACTTAGCATCTCAGTTTTGATCATGCCAATCACTATCCTGGTACTCCACTGCAGTGCTCCTTAACGCAAAGAGAGGAGAGAGAGCTAGTTTCAGAAGATCCTGGGCACTGTGTCTGGTGCAGGCAAACCCAGTGAGTCACCTGGGTTTGGGCCATGACTTTTGAGGTGGTGGTTGTTGCCGTGTTAGGCTTTGCCAGTACCTGCTTCTTCAACACGTGCTCCCTTTTTTCCAGGAGTATGCTTGTCGCTAGAGATATCTGAGACTTGCCATTGTGAGCAAAATTAGTTCCAAAAAAATGTGTCCTGTCTCTGTCACTGTTGATTTCCTTGACCTCACCTAAGTCCCTGTCTCTCTGAGGTCCTTTCTAATTCAAAAGTGCAAAGATTGGGGCTCCTGGGTGGCTAGGTCAGTTAAGCGTCCGACTTCAGCTCAGGTCATGATCTCAGGGTTCGTGGGTTCGAGCCCCGCATCGGGCTCTGTGCTGACAGCCAGCTCAGAGCCTGGAGCCTGTTTCAGATTCTGTGTCTCCCTCTTTCTTTGACCCTCCCCTGCTTATGCTGTCTCTCTCTCTTTCTCTCTCTCTCTCAGAAATAAATAAAATATTTTAAAAAAACTGTGCAGAGAGTTTTTGAAAGAGGTGAGGAAAAAGGAAACTTGCAGGAGGTTCTTTTTCTCTCCTCCTCCTCCTCCTTTTTAAAGAATGAAGTCAACCCTTAGGAACTGTAGATTCTTAGAATCTGTTCGTGCGGGGAAAGAGCCAGAAGGTTAGCTCTGGACTCTGGTAGACCTCAAGCAAGGAACTCAGGAAAGAGACTTTGGGGAAGAACGGGAAGTAATAGAACTGTGAGTGGCCCAGGGGGTGATGTGCCCCATGAGGTGTTGCTTTGACCTTTGGCCAGACCAGCAGGGGTAGGGGTCACATCCCAGGGCCAAAGGGGTGCCCTGTAGGCTTTGGGGGTGTGATTTAATTGTGGCTCTGCTTTTCTCCTTTGCCAGGCAAGTGAGACACTGGATCTGAGGGAGCAGTGATGGCAGGTGAGTTTTCCAGGGGCCAGGCCGAGGAGCCTGGCCATGCCAGGGGCTCACAGGAAAGTTGCATGCTCCCTTTTCAAGTCCTTTCCAGCTTTCCTGTCCCAAGTGTGTCCCTGTGGCCCCTGTCTCATCGGCTGGGTAGCAGCTTTACCCTCTCAACTCTGGTTCCCTTCTGGAGTATGTGCTCACTTGTCGATGTGCACCTGCCCAGGCCACTGTGAGAGGAACTAATACGACAGGCCGTGGGGAAGGGTACCTGCTTGCCGGTAAAGCCCTGCCTGCCTCGCTGCAAGGGGCTGGTGGACAAGAGACCTAGTTCAGGCTTGCCTGCCAGGTAGCTCGACTCTAGCTGGGTCTCTCCTTTTGGAATAAGTCGATATGGCCAGCACCCAATGACACTTTTGCAGGAAGCATCTGTGCCCAGTGTACAAAGGCTTACATTCTCCCTGCTACCCTCTTCTCAGAGGTACTCTCAGATTCGTGTGCATCCAGTGCTCCGATCTAGCCTAGACTGGGTTTGTGGTAAGTAGACTGTTTGGAGCTAGGCTATTGATTACAACATAGGTGGCCATTCAGGCAGAGGAGTGCCACCCTGGTAGAATGTTATGGAGTGATTTGGTATTGGTTACCAGCATCAGTCTGTAGGGGACCCAATTCTTATGATAAGGGTTCTTATGTTCTCTTTTTGAGATGAGGCAAAACATCGTAGGTACTTTTTCAGTGTTGACTACAATTCTCAAAATCTTTCATGTCCATTGTTCCTGTGCACCAGGCACCTCCCTCTCATATCCCATTTCCCCCATAACACCAGAGGCCTGAGTCTTGTTGGGTTCATGGTATTCTAAGAAGGCGCATCATGGCATCACAGAAAGTCAGCACTTCTGTCCCTTTTACAAAGGGCTAATCGTATCTACGGCGGTGTCTTGCCTGCTGGCTGTGTCTTGCTTCCCTTTGTCATTGTGCTTCTGTGTCTGTGCTGAGTCTGGTTTGAAGGAGCCCTTGGGCACCTCCCTATTCCAGGCTTCAGTGCAGCTCTCTCTTCAGTGTTTCTGGAGGCCAAGAATGCCCATTCGGTCCTGAAACGGTTCCCTCGTGCCAATGAGTTCCTGGAGGAGCTGCGCCAGGGTACCATCGAGCGAGAGTGCATGGAGGAGGTCTGCAGCTACGAGGAGGTCAAGGAGGTGTTTGAGGACAAAGAGAAAACGGCATGTACTGTCCTGGGGCTACCTTCTGGGAGCAGAGGGAGCCTCAGGAATAAGAAGAGCAGGCCCTGGTATCTCAGGCCAGTCAGAAGCAATGAAGAAAAGCCAGCCCAGTCTAAGGCATGGCCACGGGGGTCATAGAAGGACAGACAACATGTCTTTAGAGTCTCGGCTGCCCCACTGTGGGGACCTCCTCACTTGGGAGCGTTGTCCTTTGTCCCGGGTGCATTCCATTGCGTCTCTGATAGGTCTCAGAAGCCAGTCAGATGGGGAAGGGTGGGGAGCAGCCGCAGGCCCTGCCGAACATACCCGACTTGTTGAAAGTCTCTGAGGTTCAGCTGGGGCATGAGCTCTTGCGTGTAAATGTAAGTGGCCATTTTTCTTTTGTAGATGGAGTTCTGGAAGGGGTACCCGAATGCAGTCTACTCAGTTCGAGACCCTGCACAAAGCCCAGATGCCATGTATGTGGTGGTTCCCCTTCTGGGGGTGGCATTGCTGATTGTCATTGCCTTGTTCATCATCTGGAGGTGCCAGCTGCAGAAAGCCACCCGACATCACCCCTCGTATGCTCAGAACCGGTACCTAGCCAGTCGCGCTGGGCACAGCCTACCCCGGGTCATGGTGTACCGGGGCACTGTGCACAGCCAGGGGGAGTCCTCTGCACACCGTGAGGTAGGGAGCAATCCACAGGTGGTGGTGGGGCCCAGTCGAGGGGGCAGAACCACGGTCCACCTCGAGAGCACCCTCTACCTCCCTGAGCTCTCTCTCTCCAGGTTGTCCAGTGCCACCCCTCCCCCGTCCTATGAGGAGGTGACTGCACCCCAGGAGAGCAGCAGTGAGGAGGCGAGTGTCTCTTACAGTGACCCACCCCCAAAGTATGAGGAGATAGTGGCCACCAATCCTGGCTCGGACAAGTAGTAGGACCCATGTCCTGTCCGGTGTGAAAGCCTCTTTCAGGGGCGTCATATTTTCTTTTTAACTTTTCAAAGACTGTGCCACCACAAAACAGCCTTAGCCTCCTTGTTGCCAAATAATTTCCTAACCGTGGATTTGTAGGAAGTCAGTTGTCAGAGACAGGTGGAGGGGGGTAGGGAACACTCATGTGTCAAAGCCCCTGGGGAGAGCTACAGGCCAGAGAGCCCAGCTCATCCAGAAGCCCCCATGCTCCTGCCATCCTGTCCTCTCATCAGGAACTGGCTTCTCTTATGCCAAAGGTATTACCCTAATGAGTTGATTGTGGCCAGAATGTTCATAGGCTCAGGCCTTGGGACTGTGCAGCCGGCTGGAGACCTATCTGTGATTGGAAACCTGGGCCACAGAGATGAGGGAGAGAAGCTAGCTCTTCAGCAACCCCATTTCCTCAAGAGTCCTGTGCTTTCTGTCCTGCTTACATTTTGAGGACAGGAACAAGGACTGAAGAAAAAACAAAAAGAGTAATAACAAATAAATAAATGAACAACACAATGAAACAAAACAATATAACTTGTGCCGTTTATAGGGGACTGAGGGAAATCAGCTCTGTGATACTCCCCTACCCCAACACCCCCCCCCCCTACTCCCCTGACCAGATTAAAAGGAATATCTAGAGCAAGCTGGAAGGAGGGCAGGGTATGCGAAGGATGAGAGGCAGAGGCCTGGCTGTGAGACTGAACAAGAGGCCCACATGAACTTTGCGATCCTGGAGGGCTAGTTCTTCTTCTAGTGCGCTTGGCCTCCTGAACACCTTGGCTTTTCAGATGTCTATTGGCTGTGCTGAAACTGCTTACCCACTGGCATGAGCCCCATCATAGCTCTGGGAAAACTAATGCTGGTGACCCTGCCTGGGAAGCCCATGGCCTCTGAGTGGTTGGGGCTACAGGCCGGGGAAGAGAGCTGAAGTTTTCTGCTAATGAGGTTGATTGGTGCATGGGATGATTGAACCCATGAGCTTAGCCTCCTCAGCACCGTGTGCTGTCTGGCTTTGAACTTTTAGGGTTCTTCACTTTTTGAGAGTAGGTGCAATGAGTTGAACTTGAACTTCAGATGACTGATTTCTCCTTAATAATGGTGCCCACCTGGGGAAAAGATCCTGAAGTGTCCCTTTTCAGAAATTTCTTGGCAAGGAAGATGGGGAATCCTGTGACCTGGGGTCAAAGGCCCATCCAGAGTGTTGCCAGGTGCTGGTCCATTTTTAATAACCCCTTTCCGTGGCCCAGGGGCTGTCCACTTCTGCTTTTCAGTGAGGCTTCGGACAGTAGAAGGGCAGAAGTAACCCACCCTTTAACTGTCTGTGACCATGCAAAAGACTCTCGACACAGCCTCCCCCTACCCTTTCGTGTCCATCTCCTGGCCTCAGTGCCAAATCATTTTTCCTCTGTGGTGCTTTAAAAAATGTAGCAAGTTTTTGTGGGGCCCCAAAGAGTGCATAGCCAGGGTCTATTGGCAACCACAGTAGTTTAAAACCCACTGAGAAGACAAGCTTCTTTCTGTCAAAACAGCTCTCTGAGGTAGACATCAGGCCTCATTGCTTGAATGCGGCCTTGCTTTGATGCCACAGATGACTTCTGGAGGCCCCTCCAGTCCCGAGGACTTGCCCAGGGACATGCTTCGAGTAGAGAGGCTTGTGTTCTTATCCCATGAGCCCACCAGCTTGGACAACTTGACTCGGTGGCTGGGGTTTTCCATCCTTCCCCCTACTTCCCAGGTCTATTTCAGTCTGACCGAGCTAAAGCCCTTGCAGTTCTTGAAGTATCAGGGAGCCAGTGCAGGTTTCCCTTAGGCAGATTGTTCTAGAAATGTGTAGCTTATAGGGGACCAGTCTTATTAGAGGCCTTCATGTGAATGTGATGTTGAGTCTCAACCTGGACAGTTGGTCTTGCCCTTTCTGTCCCTTCGTCCTTCTCCGAGCGTTCCCTGATGCCAGAGGTGCTGACCAGGTAGCATTCCACCTTTCCTTTCTTCCCCTTTCCCTCCCTCTGGTCCTCTAACGCTGCCCTCTACCCTTCCTCACAAATGTATTTTTGGCCTAGAAAGGCCCCGCTTTACCACAATGGAGGCTGCGATTAGTCCCGTTTGGTCATGTTGGAGGACCTGGGGCAGCCTAAAGCTCGGGGGCCAGCCCAGCTTTCCCAGCATTTCGTCAGGTGCCTGGGAGCATGAGAGAAGACACTCACCCCTATATATCTTCTCCACATTGAGAAGAGAGCCAAGCGTTGGCCCCCCTGACCAGAGCCAAAGGGAGTATGCCAAGGAGTGCCCGCCGCCTTTGGCATCTGTTGAGCCCTTCCCTGCCAAGCTGGGTGGAGATGGGAAGGAGCAGGAAGCAGGAACCTGATCTGGTGGAGGACAGCACATGCTGTGTCCTTCAGGCCCTGAGCGAGGGCCTATAGGGAGATCTCACAGGCAGCTCCTAGGGCCCTGTGCTCTGTTCAGGTGCTTGGCAGTATTCTTCCAGGTGGGCTTGCCACCGTGGTCTCTGGGACGTTTTTGTGGGGAGTTTTTTGGTTTCTGTTTTGTTTTGTTTTTGCAGTATATTGTAGAAAAAAGACTGTGCACTATACAATGGTCATAACTCCTCGCAGTGCACATTTGGCTGTATATATATTTTCAAACTCTGTCTTTGTATGGATGTTGGTTTGATACAGTGCTAAATCTGTAGTAGCCACATTTTTGTTGTTTTTGGACTTGTGTGTGTGTGTGTGTGTGTGTGCACGCGCGCGCGCACCTGTATATGTGTGCATGTCGCCTGTTCTCATATGCTTCTGAAACAATAGCCGGTGTATGGCTATATTTGTACCAGGAGGGTTCCGGTCTGAAGGGAAGAATGTCACCTCCTGGGGCTGGACAGCCATTTGACAGGGCCATGAGGAAGGAGAGCTGGTATTAGCTGTTCAGGCCCTGAAAAGTCACCACCTGTGCCCTCACTTCATGAACAGTTTTGTGAGAAGACTAAGCAGCCCCATCCTGTGGGCCTGTGCCCTGTGGGACCCCTCTCACACCCCCCTTTTGGCACAGCGTGCTCTGCCTCGGTTCCTGTTCTGTTGGCATCAGCCGCTGAAGAAGATCCGAGCACTCCTGGACCGTTTTCTTTTTTAATTTCATTTTTTGGTGGAAAAATGTGTGCCTCTTGACTTTCAGAATGATGGGACTAGTTATTTAGATATTTTTCATTAAGAAAAAAAGAGAAAAGGCTTTAAAAAATTCCTTGAAATATGACTGTCGCTTGTTTTCAACCAAAAACTTTTTAAGACTTTTTGAAACGAGAATCACGAATCTGTCCTTCCAGCGCTGCTCCCCATCACCTGGGGTTTTCAAAATGAAAGCACAAGGGAAAGAGTGAGGCACAACAGGTGCCCAGTAATACCCAGCAGGCTGACCTGGAGGCCAGTGACCTCCTTTTGTGCTGGTGAATCCCACTGCCATTAGTGTGAATTCCTTAGGGTGCTTGGGAAAACAGGAATCTGCCCAATGGGTTGGATGTTGCCTTTCTGGTAGCCTGAATATGAGGTATTCAGGACAGGAAAGTGTCTTTTTGTTAAGGAGTTGGAGCCAGATGGTTCCTCTCTGGCTGAGGGTTGATCTTTTGACAACAAAATGGCATCCCATGAGAAGAAGGAAAAAACAACACTGCCTCTAGATTGTTCTTTTGTCTGGGGGGAAGGGAGAGAGAGAGAGAGACAGACAGATAGACAGACAGACAGACTCTCTTCTTTACCTATGCTCTGTGTTTTGAGGAGTGTGCCTGTGTACTATGTCTTGCGTGTGCTCTCATGCTCATGTTCAAGGCTAAGATGGAGAGCTGGGCATTAAAGCTTTTCAGCTTGACAAGTAATGAAGCTCAATTTCAGGACTGTGGGTGATTCAGAAACAAGCACATTCTCCCCACTGAACTTTGTTCATACTAATCAGTATAATTAGCTAACTTCAAAGTACTGTAATCAGACTGCCTGCAACTATGCTAAAAGCCTATTAATTTGAAGCCCACTAATTCAGAACTTACAGAAAAATCACAACTTAAGATAATTCATGGTATCTGTGATTTTTGCTCTGTGAAAAGATTTGAAATATCCTTCCCTTTAGTCAATTTTCAGGGTCATATGTGTAAGAGGGATCTAGCTAAAATGAGCACATTTTTCAAATAAAAGGCTCAGATTATCAGGGATCCCTTCACTGTGCCTTCAGCTTTGGAATTCAGTGATTCTTGTGTGTGAGGCTCTTTCCGCATAGGATGATCTCTTGGTCTCTCTCCGTTGTGGGAACGTTGGGTGCTGCAGCTTTTCATTCTCCTCCTTTATTTACATTATGAATAACATAGTTTGTGAACTAGCTTGCGATGTAAAGTAACATAACTGTGTATCTTGCTAAATATTCTGTAAAGCAGATGTTTTGCTAACAGACTGGCCACTCCCATCGTTCGCCCCCAAATATTAAACACAGGGAGCTTTTCCTTTCACAGGCTGTGGGCGGCGAGTCTCTCTACCAGGAATTTCTCTGACAAAGATATCCAAATAGCACACCCCCTCGGGCTCGTTGCCTCAACAGTTGTTGCACTGTACTGAGACATCTGACTGTTGAATAGCGCCTGCCCTTCTCTCACCCCAAGCCTAAGCATTAACACAGATATTCAAGATTGGAACAAATCCCACAGCTGCTTTTGCCTCCCAGTGTGCCTCCCCTTCTGGATGCCACTTTCCCAGGCCTGAACACACCTGCTATTTCACTCTGTGATTGTGAGTTTGTGACAGTGGACACCCTGATATGTGCAACTGAGCTTATAGACATGATTACTGTGAAATGGATTAATTTTGGTACCATGTTAAACTGTGCTTGTATTCACGTGTTGATCCATGTCAGCTGGTAAATGTGTATATTCAGTATTATGTCAGGATTTCGCTGAAGCCTGGGAGCAACAAACACACTTGCTTCTGACTCTCTCTCTGTGTCTCTTTCTGTCTCTCTTGCTCTTTTATAATTGTTGAGTTTAGCTGTTAAATTTTGTCTCTTTCTGTACAAAAAGATAATTAATAATAATAAAGAGCATATGACATTCACTTGTGTCCTGGCTTCATTGATCTTGGATCCCTGCTGACTCCCAAATTTGCAGGAGGTGTTGATGATTGTGGGCCCAACTTGTGTTGTTGTGGTTTTTTTTTCCCCAAAAGTCAGACTGTAGATAAGGAAACAGCCCAAACCAGTTTAGAAGCAGGAAGTACAGGTGTTCTGGGTCCTAAAGTTTGTTCTCATGTTTGTAAGATGATCTCTTGACCCATCCCCCTGGGATGAGATTAGTAAAGTCTGTCACAAATCAAGTTAGCAACTTCCCCGTCACCTGATTCCTAGTTACTCACAGAAGCGTCTCTTGCTAAAAGGATGCCTTGCTTGGTTTCAGAGTTGGAGGAGGGGTGGGAGAGAGAATTGTCCCTGTGTCTTCTGAAGGTAGGGCTTAATACTCAGGCTTCACCTTGGCTCGGCTTCTTAAATTCTGATGGCAAGGCTCAGAAACTATTCAGAGGGCAATGATGCCTTAGCTTCCGCTTGGTGAAAGCATAGTGTTAGCCTCAAACAGTCCCAGCCTTGGTGTGGGGTGAGCTATGGCCATGGGGTATCACCAGTGCAAGTTGGGCCAATTCCAAGTAATGAAAATAATCTACGCTTTAATAAGAAAAATCATGGCAGTGTTGAGAAAATGACAGTGAAACTTAAAACCTCCTTTGAGGATTGAATATGGAGACTAAATGCCAAAAATGACAACCCGAGTTTACTGAGGCAGAGTTCAGATAAACTCAATAAACTCTCTCATGGGCTCTCTGGTTCTCAGGCCTTTGGACTCACACTTGAACTTCACCAGTAGCTTTCCTGGGTCTCCAGCTTGCAGAGTGCAGATTGTGGTAACCCTTGGCCTCCATACGTGCACTTACATAAAGCAATTCCCCATAATCGATCTCTAGATAGATAGATAGATACATAGATAGATAGATACATAGATGATAGATATAACAGATACAGACATAGATACAGAGGTTGACCTATATCAACTTTCTGGGGATGCTGAGAAGTCAAATGAACACTCTTCAAGCAGACTTCAGTACGCAGATGGGGTCACATTCTGAACATGGATTTTGAACTATAGGCTCTTTTTGTCAGGAACAAGCACTCTAGGCCGTGACTTCAGAGCGCCAGGCAAGCCCATGTAAGGAAGCTAATACGTGAGGGAGGCCCGTGGCTTCCAACGTCCCCACTGGGCCTGGGCCTCTCTTTCTTGCTTACTTGCTGTACTACAAGATCGCAGGTTCTAGGGCCAAGATGCTGTGATTGCCTGTGGATGGTGAGGGCAAGTCAGGAGCAGGAATTTAAAGGAGTGATGGTATGGAACAGGGGGCATAGACTGTGCTCCTGGGTGTGGCTTTCTGGGATCCTTTCTGTCGTCCTTTCCCTAAGGGTCCACCCCATACTACTACCAAAGCCTTTGAGGAGCTGGTCTGAGACTGCACAGAGTGAAGGGATGGAGGGATAGTGGGAAGATCCATGAGTTGTATTTGGAAATAATCATAGCCAACATTTATTGAGCACTTAGTATATGCCAGGTCTTGCAGAGGTATTAACTGAGACAATCCCGCCAACATATCTTGGATAGCTGAGGGAAGCAAGGACAGAGAGGTATGCTATTTGGCCAAGGGCTCACAGGCAGGAAGCGCTGCCATCATCACGTGAGCTCAGGTCTGCCATGGTTGCTGCATCCTGAGCCACTCATATGACAGTGCTGGTCTCCTTTGGAGGTCACCTGGTTTTATTTTCTTGTTGACTGGCCAACCCTCTAGCATCCCCATACCTCCTCATGCCCAACTGTTAATTCCACAAGGGCAGGGAACATGTAAACTTTTTTCCTCCCTAGTTCTTCCTCAGAACTTGGCATGGTGGCTCACAGTCAGTGTTCAATGAAATAAAATGTGTTGATGGATTATATTCTCTAACCAGAACCCAACCTTCAATGGGTTAGTTTAGTCGGGCTGCCATAGCAAAGTGCCACAGACTGTATGCCTTAAACAACACAGTTATAGGTTCTTATAGTTCTAGAAGTTGGAAGTCTGAGATCCAGGCGTTGGCAGGGTTGGTTTGTAAGGCCTTTCCTTTTGGCTTGTAGACAATCCTTTTCTGCCTGTGTCCTCATGCTCTTCCCTAGGTGTGTGTTGGTGTCTTTATCTCCTCTGGGTGTAAGGACACCGGTAAGATTGGATTAGGGCCCACTCTTTTGACTTCGCTTAATCTAAATTACCTCTTTAAAGATACCACCCCCAAATATAATCATACTCTGCGGTTCTGGCTGTCAGGACTTCAACATATATATTTGGAAGGGGTGTGAGGCACAATTCAGCCTATAACATTCTGCTCGTAGAATGGAGAGTCTTTGTTGTTCCTTATTACAACCCTGAGCATATCACACACACTCTGGAAAAGCTTGGGCGTGGACATCATGACTTTTCTCAGACGCTGGCAAAGAGAGGGGCACCTTGTCAGTCTCAAACCAATCCCCAAAGCAGTTTCTTCCCTGCCACAAATGGACAGGCCTGGGACGATTGCCAAAGGTGCCAACAAGGCAGACTAGTTTTCCCAGGGTGCCTCTGTGGAGAGTGATGTGAGAACCCAAAGCCTGAAAGTCGACAGACGTTTTCTGCCCTCTTCAGATTTTTTATTGACAAAATATGTTGTTTTTACAAATGACAAGGCCAGCAGCGACAATAGCAGTGACTTTAATTTCTCTGAGGCACTCAAACTGTGTGATGAATTCAGTGTCACCACTCTTTATGTGCTATAAAAAGAGAGGCTGGGTTGGGGCGCCTGGGTGGCTTAGTCGGTTAAGCGGCCGACTTTCGCTTAGGTCATGATCTCGCGGTTCGTGGGTTCGAGCCCCGCGTCGGGCTCTGTGCTGACTGCCAGTTCGGAGCCTGGAGCCTGTTTCGGTCTGTGACTCCCTCTCTCTCTGACCCTCCCCTGTTCACGCTGTCTCTCTCTCTCTCCTAGAAATAAAAAAAAAAAAAAAAAGAGAGGCTGGGTAACACTTCCTATCAGACTGGTTACGCTGAATCATAGCAGCACAGTGGGTGGACCGGTCAGTCCCGGCACTCCCAAATCCTGGACCTGACAAGGGCATACAGGGGTAGGTGCTGGCAGAACATGATGTTCCACAAGCTGGTGATGTCCCTGCTTCAAGCAAGGCCATGGGGCTCCAGTAGGGAGTGCAGCAACATGCTAGGTCTTACCTTCCTGAAGCTCTGGGCCTAGTTCTGTGGGGGAGGCATTAGACAAGCCACAGCAATGAAGCATGTCAAATTTCCCAAGGGAAGTCCAGGGGGCTGGGACTAGGCGCTGCCAGAAAAAGCTTTCCTGAGGAAGCCATATGCCCAACCTAATTTTGAAGGATGAGTAGGAATCAGTCAGGCAAAGAACATTGAAGACAATTAAACCAGGCAGAGGAATGGCATGTGAAGACCCCTAGAATCTAGCAAGGCCATCAGGCTTTTAAGGAAACAGAAGAAGCCAGGGGAAGTCCTTGTGCATGATGAGACTGGAGAGGCAGATGGAAGGCAGCCATGTGAGGTCCCAAAGTCTCACTCAGAGCTATAGTCTTTACTCTCTAGTGAGAATGGGACGGCACTGAGGACTTCTTTGAGGATCCAGGGGGCATGGCCAAGCCTGTTACATTTAAAAACAATCAGTTGGCCTGCTATGTGGGGAATGGGCCGAAGGTGTCATGACTGGATATAAGAGACAAGGCAGGAGGCTCTGCAGTCATCCAGGAAAGAGGTGGCGATGGGATTCCCAAGGGTAGTGGCAGAGAAGACAGAGAGAGAAAAAGAGTATGGAGAAGATTTTTGCTCAAACACTGAATTATATATTGAGGAGGTTGTATTAGGGTTCTCCAGAGACACAGAACCAGTACAAAGGGTATCCCCTGCTTTTCCACAATTTGGTTTACACCACTTCACTTTTATGAAAGACCTACATTACTACTTGTTTTCACTAACTGAAAGAAGTCAGAAGATTTTTGCTTTTACAAAAATAGGGCAAAAGAGACAATAGGGCAGTGCTTGGTGTCTCAGCCATAGCTGTGAATTGAGTCTGTGAGCAACTGTGCCTCATCTGTTTTTAAGTTTTTATTTAAATTACCATTAGTTAACATACGGCGTTATATTAGTTTCAGATGTACAATGTAGTGATTCAATACTTCTGTACAACACCCAGTACTTTTCACAAGTGCACTCCTTAATACCCATCACCAATGTCACCCATCCTTTACCCACCTCCCCTCTAGTGAACACCAGTTTGTTCTGTATAGTTAATAGTCTGATTCTTGGTTTGTTTCTCTCTTTTTCTCCTTTGCTTGTTTTTTCTGTTTGTTTGTTTTTTGTTTTGTTTTGTTTTGGTTTTGCTTCTTAAATTCCACATATGAGTGAGATGGTACGGTATTTGTCTTTCTCTGAAAAACTTATTTCACTTACCATAATACACCCTAGCTCCATCCACATTATTGCAAATGGCAAGATTTCATTCTTTTTTATGGCTGAGTAATATTCCATTGTGTGTGTATGCATATGTATACACACACATATATATCTATATATCACATCTTCTTAATCCTACTATCAACCCGTGGACACTTGGGCGGCTTTCATAATTTGACTATTGTAGATAATGCTGCTATAAACATCAGGGTACATGTTATCCCTTTGAATTAGTGTTTTTGTATCTTTTGAGTAAATTAGTGTGATTGCTGGATCATAGAGTAGTTCTATTTGTAACTTTTTGAGGAACTTCCACACTGTTTCCCACACTGGCTGATCTGTGCTTTATATTGATTTATTTTGTGCATCTTTTAGCAATAGGTGTCCTAAAGTATTGGAGAGGTATAATAGAGGTTATTTTTTGGGTCTGGGAACACTAAAAATTTTTTCCATATAAATTAAAGGTAATTGCTTCTTTGCTTTAAGTCATTTTGACTTATGAAAGATTTCATGAAAATACTCTACTTTTGGATAGTCGGGAAACCTATATAGATATAGGTCAATCTCTGTATCTATATCTGTATCTGTTATATCTATCATCTATCTATCTATCATCTATCTATCTATCTATCTATCTACCTACCTACCTAGAGATCGATTTATTATAGGGAATTGCTTTATGCAATGGCACTTATGGAGGCCAAGAGTTACCACAATCTGCACTCTGCAAGCTGGAGACCCAGGAAAGCTGGTAAAGTTTGGTACTGGTAAAGTTCAAGTGTGAGTCCAAAGGCCTGAGAACCAGAGAGCCCATGAGAGAGTTTATTGAGGCAGAGTTCAGAGAGGGTCCAAAGGCAGGAGAAGACCAATGTCCCAGCTCAAGTACTCAGATAGGGAGAGCAAAAGAGACAGAAAGAGAGAGGGCAGGAAGGAGGGACGGAGAGAGAGAGAGAGAGAGAGAGAGAGGAGAAACACACTTAGCAAGCAAATTCACTCTTCTTCTGCCTTTGTTCCATTGAAGCCCTTAATGGATTGCGTGATGTTCACTCACACTGGGGAGGGCCATCTGCTTACCGAGTCCACTGATTCAAATGTTTATTTCATCTAGAAACACCTCACAGACATACCCAGAAACAGAAACAAGGTTTAGCTTAGGCACCCAGTCAAGGTGACACAAAATTAATGATCACAGGTGGCACAGTACTATGCATACTGACTGGTTGGGAGAGATGAGAAGTCCTAGATGACTCTGAGGCTTGGAAGCTCAGACTGTGGGGTAGATGGAAGGATGATTCACAGGGAAGGGTCATAGCAGAGGAAGCAGTGATTGGGAGAGCATGGGGAGTAAGTGGTGTGTAGTTTGTGGAGGGAACTACGGAGGGAAGGTTAGGTTCAAGTTACCATAAAGGTGATAAACATATCGAAAGCTATTTGTACAATTAAAGTGAATGAAACTCTATGTGAGTGAAGAAAGAATCCAACATAAGAAATTGAAAAAAATAATGATACATAGTTGAGTCTTTTTCCTATCACTTTGACCATTTTTTAAAATTCTCTGTCAGTCTTCCATGTTTATAGATCCATGTGATTATACTGGACACACTGATAATCTGAGACAAACTTCCTATTTTCGGCAGCAGATTAGCGAGTCTGATCCCATCTTCAACCTCTGCCATGAAAACTGATATATTCCCAGTATCTGGAAATTAAGACATGGGCATCTTTGGTGGGGGGAGATTGTACTGCTTACCAAATTTCTTTTTACTTTACCATCTAAGAATGCTTTTGTAACAAGATGATAAGTGAAGTCTGGGGTGTGGATCCAGTGGGCTAGGAGAGAGGCCAAATAGGCCAGAGAAAAACTGTGTGGGTGTACAGTTCTAGAAACCAAGGAGGGGGGAATGTTTCCAGAAGGAGAGAGATGACAATGATGTGAAACGCTTCCAAGAAGTCAAGTGAGATGAAGAGCGAAGGGAGATCACTGGATCAAGCTGCCAGAGGGTTTCAGTTGACTTGTGGATGAGAAAGCGACTAGAATGAGGACAGGAACGTCTGGGAAGTCAAAGAGTAGAAACAGTGTACATGGTGGAGGCAACACTTTCAAGGAGATGAGAAATAACAGTAGCACAAATGAGACAACACACCAAGGGAAGACTTTTTTAAAAATATTCAGGTCATTTGAATTCAGCGAGTACCGAATGAGCTCCTGCCATGAGTCTGGCTTCGTGCTCAATGTATGGGAGACAGTGGTGAGTGCGGCTGACAAGGTCTCTGCCCTCATGGAATCAATATACCTGTGCCGGGAAAGATGTGATAAAGCTGGAGATAAGCGCAAGCACAGGGAGCCACCAGCTTTGTTTGTTTGTTTTGTTGCTGGCTCATCTTTTGTAACGAGCAAGCAGGCGGCTTTGCAGCCTCTGTGAGAATCCCCGCAGCCAGGCTTCACGTGTTAAGTCTGCTACATGTTCTATGCCTCCTAACCCGCCTTTTCCTGAAAGAACCACTGAGGCACATTGCTACTAAGTGAGGAGCTAGGACACTAACCTCGAGGAGTTGTGGGGAGAGGACAGTTGGACTGAAGAGCCTGGGCCCTGGTCCGCCCATCCCCCTTGGTCTGTGTCCTTTGTGTGAGGACCTGCCCACTGCCTCTGTCTTTGGAGAGTGAAGGGCAGGTCACTGTGGGATGGGGCTGGAGGATGTCTGCTGAGGCTCCCTTGAGCCATTTCCTCCTTGGGACCTCCTCCTGTTCTACCAAGGACCCTAGATCACGAGTCTAAAGACATAGGTTTGCATCTAAGCCCTGCCACTGAATTGCTAGGCGGCAATTGCACTGACCCCGGCTTGTCCATCTGTAAAATGGAGGATACTGGGAGGAGTATCTGTTTGTCTGAGAAAACATGCAGCTTCTCAGGCCTGTAGTTCTCATCTTGGGCTTCTCCTCTCCTCCAACTCTTTCTCTAGCTCGGAGGGGCAGCTCCTGCTTGTGCTTTGGAGCTGGTCAGTGTCTGAGACTTTGTACCAGTTTTCCACCTCTCCATTATTGGCGGCCGTTGTCCTTTGGCCTCTGATCCTCCCGAATTTTACATACACGTCACATGTCAGTCATTGGACATGGAAACAACTGAAAGCAGATGCATTTCAGTCTGAGGAGTCACCTTGCAGGAAAGGTTGCCGGCAAGGCTGCAGCCTCTGTGAAGTCACCTTGTCAGACCCCCTCGCTGGGGATCAGGAAGGAGGTCCTTTCCCATCCCTGTACATGGGAAAAAGATGACTGCTTAGCAGACGACCAACCCTCACCTCCAAGTTTCCAAATATGCTGCCAGCTCTCAGGGTAAGGAATTCTCAGGCCGGCAGAGACACAGGCAGAAAGAAGGAGCAGCAGCAGACACAGCCACTGGAAACACCAGGAGACAGAAGACAAGCTTCCCTGTCTTTGCTCCTTGGTGCTTCTCTGTCCCACGTGCACAGGGCAGTTCCAAGTTCCCCTTCGTCAGGCAGCTGCCCCAGCAGGGAAACTTCAGGGGCCGCAGAGAAGACTGTAAGTGCCGACGCACAGGCTGCCGACCTGGGCTACGGCTCTGTGTCAGTGTTTTTAACTCACTTCTGCTGGGACTGCTCCCTCCAGACTGGACAGAGTTTGGGGAATGTGGCCAGCATTTCCACCCAGTCCAAGTCCCCTCAGGAAGTAGTGAGCCGTCCTGGACGTGTGTAATCAGAGGCTGTCGGTGCTGTAGACAATGGTCAGTCCCTTCCTCCTAGGTTAGCAGACCTCGAGGGAACACTCACCACACTTCCAGGAAGGCAGAGTGTGCTAAGATTAAGGGCAGGAGTGTCACAGAAACAAGTCCCTGCCACTGTCCCCACAGACACATGGACTTCCTGTTTGTCTGCTTGTTTCTATCTGCCCTTTAAGAATAAGCTCCATGAGGATGAGAAATCTGCCCCTAGTCTCAGGGCCTGGCACCCACTCAGTCTTGATTTAAGACAGTCATACAGAATGAGAGGAGCCCACATTTGGAAATCGAAGTGCTTCCAGTAACTTCCTGCTAAGGGCCATATCCCTCTGGGTGGAATGAGTTCCTAAGCACTACCCCACATGTTCCTGCCACTTATTTCCCTCTCTCTGTTTGTGAGGTGGCCCTCCTTCCCTGGGCTAACTACAGTCCCTGCAGTTTGCCTCTCTGTCCTTCTGGTCTCTTTAAGGAATGCAGGGACAGCTGCAAGGCTCTGCTAGCTCCCCTTCCTTTTCCCTTCGGGTTGGGGAGGGCCCTGGGGGTCCAGGGATGAC
Source organism: Proteles cristata cristata (assembly GCA_017311185.1). Taxonomy (NCBI): domain Eukaryota; kingdom Metazoa; phylum Chordata; class Mammalia; order Carnivora; family Hyaenidae; genus Proteles; species Proteles cristata. Next base: position 52,515 of record JAESUZ010001873.1, on the reverse strand, counting down.
ATCAGTGCCAGCTGCTTCCAGGAGCAGAAAGAAAAATTGTTTACAGGTACATAACTTTCATTAGCAAGTGGGGGGGAGGGGGAAGCTCCTAGATGCCTAGGATCTGGGTTTGCAGCCCAAATTAGGGTTTCCAGCTCTGAGTTGGGACTGTAGTTGCCTGAAACTGGGCTCTGAGCAGAACTGGGAGGCAGCAAACCATTGCACCCATTGGCTTTCAATGGTCTCTTTCATAAAACCCCAATATAAGAAAGTGGTAAAAGCAGAGCTGCTCCATGTGAAGAGAGGCTAGAGTCGGCCCTGAAGCTCAGGTAGTCCCAGCACACTTCCACGAAACCATAAACCATAGTTTAAAACTGGGTTTTAGCCCAATCTTCCGTGTGAGATTGAGAAACAGAGGCTCAGAGCATGGGAACCAACTTGCCTAAGATGCCCCAGTGTCAGAGGTAGGAGTACTCCCTAGTGTACTGACCCTGGGCCTGGGTTGCTGCTACCCTTCACTGCTGCTTGCAAAGGAGGTGTAAGCAAGCGGCACATACGACTTCCTGACCCCCACTTGTTGGGAATCTGAGTCATGTGCACGGCTAGCTGCACTGTCGGAAGAGGCGGTGGTTGGAAGATATTGGTGGAGGCAGGTGGTCAGGCAGGCAGAGAGACAGACACAGGACAAGGGCAGACAGGCAGGCAGCAGCCTGAGTTAGACACCTGCCCTGTGGTGTGTTGGGGGTGGGTGGCTGGATGCCCTCTAGATTTCAGCACAAACTTGAATGCAATTAACTGTATTTGTTTGGCTCCCAGAGGAGGCTCTGTGCTCATGATCACCTTTAGGGAAAACTATGATATGTTTTCTTTGGAGGTGCTTAGTTTGAAGGGAGGGGGAGCTTTCATCCCCATCCGTTTTGTTAATAAAACAGCTCCTATTTTAATAAAGATCCAAGCCCTCCAGCAGACAGGAAAGAAATACAGAAGATCAATAAACATATGAGAAATTGCTTTGGTTTATTCACAATTAAAGCAATATAAATTAAAGCAACAATGAGATAGGTATCATTTTATACCTATCATAATTATGCATTTTAGGAAGTTTCATAATATCTTCTGTTGATAAGGCCATGAAAAAAATGGAACTTTCTTCTCCATGCTGAGGCCCTACTTGGTGCAGTCTCTTAGGAGGGACCTTGACAATATTGGTCAATATTAGTAAACATTGTCAACACACATACCCTAGAAGGCCACAATTCCACTTCTAGGCACTTGCTCTACAAAAAGGATCTACACATATCTGCGAAGTAGCATCTCCAGGAATGCTCACCGTTTATTGTGTATGAAGGTGAAGTGAAAAGTTCTAGACACCCAAAATGTCCATGAGCAGGTCAATAAGTGGGGGCTCAGCTGTGCAGCAAAAGCTATGTTTAAAAGATGTGAGGAAGATTTGTTCTGACAGGAGTGAGCTCCAAGGCACACTGTGCACTTGAAAAGTAAATTGCTTATTTCTCAATAAAACTTGGGGAAAATTCCTGAAACCCTTAAAAATACAGAGAAAGAGTGATAGACAAGAATCCCCTGGGCTTCCCTTCATGTAAATGTGTACATGTATGGTTACGCATTTCTGTGTGTTTTTCTTTTAGGCTTCTATAAGGGCTTTCCTACTATGTGTCATGTATTTACAAAAAAAAAAAAAAAAAAAAAGGAAACTGCACAACTGCACATACCTCAAATGTATGATCTAATTTGTGTAAAACACGGCAAACATATATACACATTACAGCCAGACATTCTCTAGACCTCTCCTTCCCACTTCCAAATAGATCTCTCTAATCTCTGAGGTGGATAGAGTTTTGGGATCTCTGGTCTTCTTCTCTGGAAACCTTCCACTGCAGTCTAGGTCTCTGTAATCCACCAGCTACATGAGCCTAATAAGCTACTGGCCCTGATAAGGCTTGGAATGTGCTCTACAAATGCTCTAGGCCTTCAGACCCTCAAGGTTGGTACACTAGGCAGTAGGGTCTTTTCAGAGTGTGTGGAGTGAGAGTTTGAGGCAATTTCAGAAGGAAATGATGAGGTTGGAAGGAAAAGGTTTGCACGCTAGAAAGCTATGCTAAGGGACAAGTCCAAAGTCAACAACAGCAAAGTGTTTCCCCCATTGCCTAGTTATCTGTGGTGCCCATTCGAAGAGAGGTAGGCATACTAAGATGGTGAGATGTCAACATTTCTGGGTGGCATTGGAAGCACAGGGATTAGTAAGGAATTCTCCCTACCCTATTTGCTTGGCTTTAGGTGGTGGGTTCCTTTGCCACCAGAGGGCAGTGCCCCGGCACGCACCTGGGCCCAGTGCCTTAGTTCTCAGGAAACCCCCCAACTGTTCAAGGCCAGTTGGCACTAGGAGACTAATTTGACCTGAGGCCAAGAATGCAAAGTTTTGTTAATGTTCTCACCATCCGGTTCTTCCCACATTGTAAGGAGGGGATTGTTAACTCCATTGTCCAATGGGGAGACCGAGGCCCAAAGAAATGAAAGGCTTGCTCAAGGTCAAATCTTGAGAACATGGTGAGGATGGGTAGGGCACAGAACCCCCAGATATAAAATAAAGGATAGCCAGTCAAATGTGAATTCCAGATAAACCATGAATACATTTTTAGTGTTACTTTGTCTCAAATGTTGTACAGAGTGTACTTACATTAAAAATTACTTGTTTATTTATCTGAAATTCAGATTCATCTGGCATTCTAACCTTGGCCAGGCAGAAGCTCATGGTTTCTGCTTCCCAGGCTCCTGAGTCCCACAAAGCACACTTTTCTCCTCCTAAGGTGGCCTTCCAGAAAGCTCAGATTTCATTGCAGCTGCTCCACTGGATCTGGGAAGGGCTTCCTCCGGGCTCTCTGGAAGGCAGGCAGGGCCCATGTCAGCTCTGTTCCTAAGAGCTTAGTCCCAGGGATGGACAGATGGGGCCAGGGAGGGGGACTGGCAGCCCAGACCATGCCACCATCTCTAAGCAAGTTCCAGCCCCTCCATTTTCTCTCTTACCCTTTCCTTCCTCCCTTTCTCTTTCTCCCCCTGCTTCCTCCTCTCCCTCCCCCCTAGCCCCAGCTGTGCTTGGGTTCCTTTTACAAATAGCTTCCTCTTCCCACAGGGACTCTAGGGCTATTTGCAAGAGCCAAGGTTCACCTTTGGTGGTTGTATCAATAAGGGTTCTCCAGAGAAAAGGAACCAAAAGGATGTGTGTGTGTGTGTGTGTGTGTGTGTGTGTGTGTGTGTGTGTATCCATATGAATATGTGTATGTATATAGAGATTTATTTTAAGAAATTGGCTTCTGCCATTGTGGGACTATCAAGGCCAAAATTTGCAGGGCAGACCTGCACAGGAGAATCTCAGGCAGGGAGAGATGTCTCAGTCTTTTGAAAAAACTTTTTTTTTTTTAAATGTTTTTATTTATTTATAGGAGAGACAGAGAGAGAGAGAGAGAGACAGCGTGAGCAGGGGAGGGTCAGAGAGAGAGGGAGTCACAGACTGAAGCAGGCTCCAGGCTCTGAGCTGGCAGTCAGCACAGAGCCCGACGCGGGACTCGAACCCACGAACCGCGAGATCATGACCTGAGCGAAAGTCGGACGCTTGACCGACTAAGCCACCCGGGCGCCCCAACTTTTTTTTTTTTTTAAATTAGACTATAGTTGACACATAATGTTACATTAGTTTCAGATGTACAACATAGTGATTCAACAAGTTTATACTTTATGCTCTTCTCAGCACAAATGTAGCTACCATCTGTCACCACGCAATGTTATTACAGTACCACTGATGATGTTCTTCATGCCGTGCCTTTTATTCCCATGACTTACTAATTTCCTAACTGGAAGCCTGTAAGCCACATCTTCTTTATTCAATATCCAATATTCCTATTGGTGGACACTTATGTTGCTTCCGTAATTTAATTATTTTAAATACTGCTGCAATAAACATAAGGGTGCATGATCTTTTCAAATTAGTGTTTTCATTTTGTTTTTTTAAAAACTGTTTTAATGTTTTATTTATTTCTCAGAGAGAGAGCATGAGCAGGGGAGGGTCAGAGAGAGAGGGAGACAGAGAATCAGAAGCAGGCTCCAGGCTCTGAGCTACTGTTAGCACAGAGCCCGACACAGGGCTTGAACCCACAAACCATGAGATTATGACATGAGCCGAAGTTGGACGCTTAACTGACTGAGGCAGCCAAGTACCCCTTCGTTTTCTTTTTTTGTGGTTTGGTTTCATTTTCTCTGGGTAAATACCGAGCAGTGGAATTATCGGATCATATATTATTTCTATTTTTAATTTTTTGAGGAAACTCAATTCTGTTTACATTTACCGATTTACATTCCCACCAACAGTGCATGAGAGTTCCTTTAGTCCACATCCTCACCAACACTTGCTTCTTGTCTTTTTTAGTTGTAGCCATTCTAACAGGCGTGAGGTAGTACCTCCTCTTGGTTTTGATTTACATTTTCCCGATTATCAGCGATGTTGAGCATCTTTTCATGTTTTGTTAAGCCATCTGTATGTCTTCTTTGGAAAAATGTCTACTCAGGTCCCCTGCCCCTTTTTTAAATTGGATTCTTTTTAGTGTTGAATTGTATAAGTTCATTATATATCTTGGATATTCACTCTTTCTCAGACACATCATTTGCACATATCTTTTCCCATTCACTGGCTTGCTTTTCTGTTTTGTTGATGGTTTCCTTCACTGTGCCAAACTGTTTTATTTTAATGTAATCCTAGTAGCTTACATTTGCTTTTGTTTCCCGATGCTATAGTTTGAGCAAAATTTCTTCTCCTCTGGGAAACCTCAATCTTTGCTCTTCGGGCCTTTCAACCATCCACATGGTTGGGACCCATCCACATTATCTAGGATTAGTAACATCCTTTAATCAGAGTTCACAGAATGTAGATGTTAACTACAACTACAAAATACCTTCACAGCAGCACCTAGACTAGTGTTTGATGAAATAACTGAGAACTATAGATTACCCCAGTAAACAAGTAAACTTGACCTTCACAGTAGTCTAATCAGTAGGGAAACTGAGGGAGGATTTGGACTTAGACCAGGGACTCCAGGGCCTGGGGATGGTAGGGCCTCCAGTGGCTGCAAGCAGTTCCCTTCTTTCCTGCCCTTCCCTCCCTTGGTTCTCATGGTTCCTTCCCAGGCTGACTCAGGGCATCAAAAGACCATCTCTCTTGCCTGGGAACTCCAGACTGTGGGAGACAAGATGTGTTTTTCAAAGGATGCCTATTGAAGGGTGCTGTGGCCTGGATTACCAGCCAGAGCTGGGCTTACAGAAGTCATGCCAGGCTTGGGATATAACCATGCTTTGGCTACTGATTGGCTTTGAGTTCCCGTGCCAGTACTTGCCTCTCTTTAGAAATGATGGAGGGTGGCCCCTCAATGGGGCCAAATCAGGTGACCTGAGAGCCAGGGTACTTCTCAGAGGCAAAGCTTCTGACATTTATCTCTCCTCCTAAGTTGCTTACAGAGTAGCAGGGGAGAAATCTGTGAACCCAGCCAACAAGATACAGCAAGAACAGAAGGTGCTGGGTCCAAGGCCTGAGCCCAGTGAGGGAGTCTGACTCCACCCCCATGACTAGATATATCTTCCTTGAGCTCCTACCCCTCGAAGAGTTGATTTTCCAAGTGCTTCTCCTGTGCCCTGCTTCCTGTATATCCTTGGTCATAGTTTAAAAGTGAAATACTGGCTGCGATGGCAGGAGGCCCCTATAGCTACAAGGAGGAGATGGAAACATCCATGGCCGAAGCGCTGGTTCCTGGAAGCTGTGTGCTAAGCCAAAAGCACCTGGTGATAGCAGGTGAGGAGCCCCTGTAATGTCCCTTTCCTTAGGTGTCTGTGCCTGTGCACTTGTGGTGGGGAAGGTGTGTATATAGCTGGGAAGGCTCATATATATGCATGTATGTGTTTGTATGTATGTGTGGCTATGTGTGTGTCTGTGCCTCGGTGTGCATATACATGTATTTGTAGTTTGAGTGACAGAAAGTCTGGGGGGAAGGAATTGATTATGTGAGCATTTTGCAGCCCATGAGAGAGCAGGATGGGACCGATATGCATGGTACAAGCTTCCACTGTGTCTATGACAAAGCATCCAGAGGGCTCAATTTATAAGATCAATCAGGTCAATTCTCCCTCCTAGCCCTTCAATGCCTCTCCTCCTTTAGAGTAAAATCCATACTCCTTTCTGTGATCTACAAATGCTGATCAAGGTCACCACCTCAACATATTTCATACTGCATTCATGCTTGTCCTTATAACACCCCAAGGTTGTTTCTTCCTCACAGCCTCTGTGCTTGCAGTTCTCTGTGCCTGGGATACTGTTTCCCTAGATTTTCCATGGCTGGGATCTTTTTTCTTTTTCTTTTTCAGGTCTCTGCCTCAATGTTGTTTCTGACTTTTCTAGAAGTAGTCTCTTCCTTCTGTCACGTTGTTCCGTTTTTATCATTTTGGGAGAATATAGCCCTCATCTGAATCTACACTGATGGATTATTTTCTGTTTTGCCCCTTCACTGCCCCTGTGCAGACACAGACAATCAGTTATTTGATTGCTGCAATCTCTCTTGGTCATTGCTCTCCCTCCAGTAACCCAGTCAAGAGCCTGGCCCTCAGTAAATTCTTGCTAAACTTTTGAACAGATGAACAGACTGAGGCCTGGGATCTGTCAGTAGACAGCATTGAATGAGTGTTGAATTATTCCTAAGAAGATTGGGGACCCTGTTCTCTTTCTGGTGTGTCTTGTGCCCAGGAAGCCTTGGTACAGCCTCTATGGGTGTTCCTGGGACCTCTGTTCTTCTCCCTAGAAATGATGGAGTGTGGATCCCAGCCCCTGGGTGCCTCTCAGCAGCGACAACAATTGGATTCAAAGGCTGCTGGCTCTGCTTCAGGCCAACCGGTTTGGGATAAGACTGCGACCCTGGCCAAGAAAATGGTACTGTATGGATCTATTGGCAAGCAGTGGCTGGGTTGGGTTTGGGAATACTAGCTGTACAAGCTCCAGCCTGACAGTGGTAGGTCGAGTAAAGCCAGGTGTTGATTTGGGGAGAGGGGAGGAAGCTCCTGTGTGCCAGTCAGGCAATGAAGGCAGGGAGGTCCAGAGAGAGGTCAGGGCCATCCTTTGGTAGGCTGAAAGTTCAAACTTGGAAGTGCAGGACACCTGACATATTACTTGGGGACTACATGTATACTTTACTCTGCAAACCTCTAGTGTGTGTGAAATGGCACTTTCCTCTATAAATAAATAAATTGCTGTATCTATTTTATATAGTTCTCTATATAAATGTACATTTATTGAATATATATTATACACACACACAGACACACACACACACACACATATATTTAAAAAAGCATAACTCAAGAGTTGGACAAAGTAAGGCAAGTGAGGTTCCTATACTCCCTGGCTGTCAGGAAATCCAGTCAATTGAATCTGACTATTCTGTAGTCAATTCTTTAAGCTACATTTAATGTGAGTTAAGGAATGTTCCAGAAAAAAAAAAAAGGCAGCTATACTGTTACAAAGGATACTGGGAAAAGGCAGTTTGGAGAGTAGGGAGACCTGAATGTTCTAGGGAATATCTCATTCTGTAGCCAGTCCTTGAAGTTATATTCACTGGTGGGTGAGGGAAAGTTTTAGAAACGTGGTTGCTATGCTGTTGCAAAAGTTACTGGAAAAAAACCATCAAGTTGGAGATGAGGGGAACCTGACTGTTTGAGGAAATCATAGGAGTTTCAGGTTCTGTAGCCAATCCTTTAAAGCTACTTTCATTGTGGGTGAGGGAAAGTTTTACTAAAACGGTTTTTATACTGTTGCAAAGGTTACTGGGAAAAGGCAACCAGGTTAGAGAAGGAGGGAGACTCAATGTTCTAGGAAATCACCTGAGTCCCATTGTTCTGTAGCTAATCCTCTAAGCTACATTCACTCTGGGTGAGGGAATGGTCTATAAAAAAAAAAAAAAAAATGGTGGCCATATTGTTGCAAAGAGTACTGGAAAAGCGCAGCCATTTTGGAGAGGAGGAAGTCATGATGATTCTAGGGAATCACTTGAGTCTGGTAGTTCTGCAGTGGATTCTGTTAGCCAGAGTCACTATGGTTGTTACAGTGTTGCAGCAACAAGGTTGGAGAGGAGGGAGGCCCCCCTGTTCTAGGGAATGAGTTAACAATAAAATGCCAAATGATTCCACTGCCAAAGAATAAAGAGAAAAAGTTCTCAGAAACCTCCTGGGAATGAAAATAAGTCAGAAATATTGAATTGGGTTATTTTGTCCAAAGGGAGAAGCCACATCAAGTTACCTATTAGGACCACAGGTATACCTTAAAAAAAAAAAAAAAGAAAAACAGTCGTATTGAATTTAAAAATTAGACATTTAGAATTAAGCAATTTATCATTTCTATTTATTATTTGTTTTTGAGTAAAACAAACAAAGAAAAAAATGAATGAAACTGTGCCCACTTCTGAGACAACCACAACATGAAAGGACAAAAAAAGTAATAATACTGCTGATTTGAGGGAGAAAAGTAGCGGGCCTTGAAAATTACATGAAAATAGCGGTGCTCAGTTGAGCGTCCAGCTTCAGCTCAGGTCATGATCTTGTGGTTCGTGGGTCTGAGCCCCACGTCGGGTTCTGTGCTGGCAGCTCAGAGCCTGGAGCCTGTTTCAGATTCTGTGTCTCTCTCTCTCTCTCTCTCTGCCCCTCCCTTGCTCATGCTGTTTCTCTCTGTCTCAAAAATAAACTATAAAATTTTTTAATAAAAAATGAAAATTACATGAAAATAAAAATAACACTTTTTGAAATAGTAGGGAGAAGTTAGGACTTGTTGAAGTTCACAGATTTTCTTAATCTCTATCAAATAGATATAAAATCTTATGTTTTACAATGCATGTAATTCCAAATAGGGAGTTTCCAAAATTAAAAACAAAAAACCAACAAGACAACTGTTTTTAAACAGTTAGGTCTTAGGATGAGCAACCCACAATAGGCCATCATTGACCTGTAGATGTTGTCACATTAATTCTTGTATCTTTGTGTTAAAAACAAACCGGTATCTCAAACAAACCCCAGCCACCAGTTTCTCATCCTTTTGTGCCTTCGAGTCTTTCAAAAAAACTTTTTGTCCTTCCGATCCCGATCTGCAGGAAAATCAAGGGGATGGTGTGGAAATTGCTCTCGGAGAAACTCTCAATCAAATTCCACTTTATAGTCTTCGGGGTTTTTTTGACAATACTGTCACTTTCATGCTATTTTTGAGATATCTCAAGAAGAAGATGAAGAGGAAAATCAAATAGTAGTATGACTGTTAAGTACTGTTCACACAAAAAGACATACCAATATCTGTGTGCACTTCTGAGAGTGGGAAATTTTGCATTAATACAACGAATGGAGTATGGAGGACAAGTCCCTATGAAACTCTTTTATATAGAAATTGTTCCACCTTGCAGTTTACTGTTGTTTTGAAGAACATAGGAGAGTTGCAGATATTTCTCAGGTGATAGGTGAGCCTTAGTTGTCTATTTATTGTTAAGAGTGAGGCAAATAGACCCATAAAAAAAAGAGTGAGGCAAATAGAGCCAACCCAGAACTACGTGTCTTGGTGAGACCTGAGAGACATTAAGTTCTACTTTACCGGGTGGACTGTGCAAAGGGCAACTGTAAATGCCGGAACGGAGCGGGTTCTGCTTTGTGGCACAACCACCCCTCCCCCTCTACTCATTTAGCTCAAGTTTGGCCTTGAGGGGGAAGTGCCTGGCTGACAGCCGGGTTTGGTTAGAGGGCTGAATGGCTGTTCCACTTATAGACCTTCAGCCAAGGCCCCTGTCCCCCCCCCCCATTTCCCAATGGGTCCTTGAGGCCACCCCAGTGTTCCTGCAGCCTCCAGATCTGGGTACTCTGTGAACCATAAGGTCCACTTCCCTTGGTTTGTTCTCAACACTTCATGAGTGCTGTAGTCTTGGTGACTTCTCTCATCACCTGTTGCCTCTCATGTTATCTTCTTTCTTACAAGTTTATACTATTTTGCTGTCTTCACTTTCATTTTATGAAGTCTGAAGGGGAAGTGGTGTCAAATATCAGAGGCATCCTAGTGTAATGGTTGACAGTGCAACCTCTGGAGCAAAATGTCCTGGCTTTAAATCACTGCTTTTCTACTCGCCAGTTGTGTGACTTGGACAAGTATTGTGACCTCTCTGTGTCTCAGTTTTCCAATCTTTCAAAATGTAATGATAGTAATACCTGTTCTGAAGGGTCCTGATGAAGATGCAATGACTTGATATTGGTAAGGGCTTAGAGGATAGCATGGTCCCTGACATGTGACATGTGTTAAACCATATACCTTGTGTAATTTTTCATCTTGCACTGGAAACCTGGAGCTGAGATTTGAACCCAAGTGGGTCTGGCATGTTTTGTTCCTCTAACCCACACTGACTCTTCAAGGCACAAAATACCCTAGACCCAGAGCTCTTGGCCAGAGGCATCCACTCCAGGGAGTCACTAGCAGATGAAAAAAAGTGAAAGCCCCTTGGATGTCTGTGCTCACACAGAGAAAGAGACTATGGTATTCCAGTGGCTAGGGTTCTGTTTTGAGCTACGACACTTACTGTGTGTTCTTGGGAAGTGCAGTCACTTAACAGGCCTCAGTTACCTTGGCTCTAAAATTGAAATTTTCGGGGCGCCTGGGTGGCTTAGTCGGTTAAGCGTCCGACTTTCGCTTAGGTCATGATCTCGCGGTTCGTGGGTTCGAGCCCCGCATCGGGCTCTGTGCTGACTGCCAACTCAGAGCCTGGAGCCTGTTTCAGTCTGTGACTCCCTCTCTCTCTGATCCTCCCCTGCTCATGCTGTCTCTCTCTCTCCTAGAAATAAATAAAACGTTAAAAAATTTTAAAAAAATAAAACAAAATTGAAATTTTCAATTCTCCTTTTGGACTCAGCTGATGTCTGTATGTGACAGTACTGGCAGAGGATGGGGATCCCTGTCACTGTCCTTCCTTCCCCACAACCTGGATAGCCAAAAGCTACTGAAGAGCATGGTGGAAGTTGGAGTGGTGGCAATTAACCAACTTGTGGGATTTCCAGGCTCCTCTAGTGTCTGAAGCTGCCAGCCTTTGATTCCAGAGGATCAGGCACCACGTGACTCCTGATAGAGTACACCATTGTTCTTGGGCAGTGTGGGGCAGCTGCTCAGCTGAGACCGAGTAGGCTTCTTTTGCTGACCATTCTTTTCTTTAGGGGCCCCAGCTGTCAATACCCAGAGTTTTCAAAGAACCGGGCCACGATGATGTCAATCTCCAGGGGTATGATGGTGGTTTCCAAGGCAGGAGGTTCCATTATGAGCGGTAAGAAAGGTCCCAGGGACCCTGCAGAAATAAAGCTGGTGCTCTTTGGGCAGGGACCATGGTGGGCCAGATGGGCTGGCAAGCAGACTGACCTGGAGAGTATTGTGAGTAGCTGGCATGCTTGGAATGTTGAGACTCTGTTGCCTTCTTAGCATAGCCCCTGAGCCTCCTAGCCTCTTGCCCATTCAGGGACTCAGCAATCTGAGGCTGGGCTGGGCTGGCTCCCAACCCTGAGGCCCCAGGACCTTCTTATCAGGGAAAGGAAGGACTCAAGGATGACAGAGTCATTGTCTAAAAAAGCCCCTGACTTTACCTGCTTGTCCTCATGGCCTTCCTATGCTCCCTGCCAGGCCTGGCTCAGGACCACCAGTAGCTCTGACTCTCTATCTTTTCTTATTTCCCAGCAACCCAGAGGCAGATATGGTGGCAGAGATTGACCTGGAAGAGCAAAATGAACTAGAGATGGAAGTTATGAGAAGGCAGGTGAGCATCTCCTATGCCATGGACCCACTTACTTGGTGGAAGCAGGATCATGGTATATTGGGGCAAGTGGGGCTCAACAGCAATGAGACCACTCTCTTTGAAGTCATCCTAGCCTCTACCACCAGAGGTGAGGTCACGCTCCCCTTCCTTTCCTCCCAGGCCTCAAGCCTCCAGTGGTTCATCTTCATGATAGCCTCAGCCTTGTCTCTCTTCCTGATTTGTAGGAAGGGAATAGGGTAAGCCAAAAGGAAGACCAAGAGGCAACAGAAAAGGCTAGAACTCTGTGCAGAGAGAATGGTGCTAGGAGGTCTGGGGAAATGGTTGTCTTCTTAAGAAGAGATCACAGCAGCCCTGGACCTTGGGGGGGCATCTGCCCTGGTGGCTGTCTCTGGACCCTGAGTGTCACCCATCCTGGAGTCCTCAGTCTGGTGCTGCTGCTGCTGCTCTCATGCCAGCCTGCCCCAGGACTGAAATGCCTTTCCCCACCTCCCCCAGCACAGTTGGGACCAGCTGGCTTCTTCCAGACAACTGGCTGAACACCAATGGGCAGGCAAGGTGGCTGGGCCTGTGAACACAAATAGCCTGGACATCTGTCTCATGGGCCCACCCTAGCCTCCTGGTTTCCGTTGTTCTGTCTGCTTCTCACCCAGAGGCACTTTGGTCTTGCAAAGGGCAGAAAATCCCCTTTCTCTACTAACTTCATACTTTCCCTAGTAGTGAGCCATGGGCTTCCTCAGGAGCTATGGTCTTCTCACTCATTAGCCTCCTGGTCTCTACAGCTGCACGGGATCACCTGCCGTCTGCAAGCCCTGGAGGAAAAGAGCGCCACCTGGCGCCACAGGGAAACTATGTTCTTCACCATGTTGATGTCGGCCTTTGTCGCCAACCTGTGGCTGTGGATGCGCCAGTGATGTCTCATGCTGCCTGAGCCCTCTTTTCCTTCTTGTTCTTCCCTTTTCTCCCTGGGTCACCCTTGCCCATCCTCCTTCCATATCCCCACAGCTCTTAGCAGCATCAAGGCCATTTTCCAACTCTGGTTACACCCCTTGCCTGGGGGAGGCCCTGGCTGCTGGGAGGTAGAGGTCTGAATGGGCTGAGGTGCAGCAACTTCGGAGAGTGAGGAGGGTGGGTGGCATCTAGTCCCCACAATAACACCAGTGGCAGGTGCTTCCTACTTGTCCGTCACGGCTCCATGGTGACCATCTCAGAGCTGAACCTTACCTCTGTGCCCTCAGCATCCCTTCTGTTCCACTTTCTGTGGCAGGGGCTTGACTGTCTGTCTTCCCAGTTTTCTCCAAGTTGTGTACAGGGCTCTGCATAGAGAACATGCTCAATAAAAGTTCACTGATAGCAGCAAACTCTGGTGGCTGAATTTCTTACATCCAGGATTCCTGTAGGCATAGCACCACTGGAGAAAGTCACTGCTGCACGGACTGGGCTGATGCCACACCCAAGGGGTTCTGGTACCCTCCTCCCCCTCCTTCCTAAGGTTCCCCACCCATGCAGAGAGCCTGCTTAGGGGCAGGGATTGGCAAAGTCCTTCCTGTTGGGTTCATGCTGGTGACTGCTTGTGGAGAAGCCATTCTGCGCAAGCTTGTCTGGGTCATGCATTGCAGGGACTCAATCAGAGTAAATCTGGAAGGTACCAGAAACTTTTCCATTTACCCAGGAGGAAATTGAGTCCTGGAGAGGGAGAACATGGTCTTGGGTCATCCAATAATACTGGGACAGGGCTAGGGTAGAATGGGTTCTCCTGTGTCCCAGCCTAGGTCTCTGTCTGTCTCATATAGACTTGCTGGGGGCAAGGCCTCAACTCAGCTCTGGAGGCTGAATGAGAAGCTACATGGAGGTACCTTGAACTCCTCTGTCCAATGTCCATGGCCCCATGAAGCTCACCTCAGACGAGGTGGATTGCTGGTAGGACAATGGAACTAGGCCTGATCAGATATGAAGGCAGTTGTGCTCAGCTACAAGAGGCCTTGGGAAGAGCTGTTGCCCCTTTTCTTGGGGCCAAGGGATAAATACACATGTCTTGGGGGTAGGGACCCAGAAGCTTCTCATTGGCTTTAGTGGCTAGCTGGACTTTCTCCAATCCTCTAACTCTGTCAAGGCTTCTCCAACTACAAAGGTAAGAGAGTATGTTAATCATTGGGTATAAAATGAACATGACTATATGTGTGTGTAAGAGAAAGAGACGGAGAGAGAGAGAGAAAGGAGAAGGAGGATGAGGGAGAAGATGAGGAGAGGGACGGAAAGAAAGAGGGAATAACACGGAGAGACTTGCGTCATGAGCCTACTTTGCTCCTGCCCCACTCATCTCTCGTGGTCAGTGGTCCCCATAAAATGAGAGGATTCTTCTCCTCTTGACTCTCGGGGATCTCCTGCCAGCCCTGGAGAGACCATATATGTGGCCACTGGGGTCTGGGATCTGCTGAAAGCAGAGACAAGAACACTTAATGAAGAAACAGTTGGAAGCTTCCCTCTTTAGTCTCAAAGTAGACGGCATAATAGGGTGTCAGAGGAAGGCCCTCTGTGAAATGGGGAGACGGCTTGCCTGCTCTAGAGACAAATGCTTCTAGTTGGGAAATCCAAGAGGCCTGGGGAGAAGCTGGAGCCCCCATGCCTCCTCCAAATGGGCCCTGGAGCACAAGAATTATCTGAGGACAAGGAGAATTTCTTCGCAGGCCACCAGTTTCCTCCCCACAGCCTCAGGGCAGACCAGGCCTCAAGGTACAGGTACTTATTAAGGGGAACAGCCACAAGGCCAAAGTCCTCACTGCCTTTGAAGGCATGGAAGGCCAGCCAAGCAAATTTCTGAGGCCTGGAGTTAAGGATGCCAGGAGGTCTGCCCTTGAGTGGCCCTTTGAAAGTCACCCCTTTCTTCTATTCCAGCCGGCCATGCCAAAAGGCTCTGAGGAAGAGAAGGGTGTTGTGGGCTGGGGCAATGTCTGTCCTTTGGGAAATGGGTGTGCATGTGTGTGTGAACAGACACGGACATGTTTGGAAAAGAAGTCTGGCTGAAAATATGTTGTGAAACAAAGGTTTGCCCTTGGGAGCAATTTAGCTAAGATGCAAACAAACAGTGTGGCAGCCCTCTGGAGAAATGCCTCCTGGACTAGGTAAGCTAAGGTGGAGAACTTGCCTAGGCCCTGGATGGCCTCCATACCTTGCCTTGCAGTGTGACTGCTTGGCTGTTACCAGCCCTGCCTGCCCACTCCATCTACAGAGGCCTCCGGAGGGGAACTAGAGCCAAAGCTTCCCTATGCTGGTCTCCATGGCAGCCTGAGAGATAGGCAGTGGGTTCTTCTGCAGAGTTCTGTGATGGGCCCTATTGTAGGGGTTGGCACCTCCTACCAGGCCCTCTGACTATAATCCATTGGGAGCATCTGCTCCCTTGAAGCTGTTTCCCTGCTAAGCTGCTCTGGCCTTACCCAAGGACTCCAGCATTAGCCCAACACATCTCCCAAGAAGGCTTAAAATTCTTCTTGGGCAAGTGGAGGAGGGGAGAGGCTCTTTCATATTTCGATGTGGGGGAGGGGGTTTTTCTGGAGTGTGCTCTTTATCATCCTTCTGTGAAACTTCTTATGTGCTACCCAGGCTTTGCATTAGAGGTGTACATAGCTGGTCCCTACATTGGATCAGCAGCTGCTAGAAGGAAGGCACTACTTCCATTGCCTTCTGCATCCCTGGTGTCTAGTAGAAGCCACCAAGTCATACAAGTCTGGACTTTAGGACATGCCCCCTGTGTAAAAGCCTTTGGCATAAAAGTAAGTCAATTCTGACCACTACTTTCTTTGCTGCATCTACTATGTGCCAGCACATACATTTATTTTTATTTATTTATTTATTTATTTATTTTTACCAATAGTTTATTGTCAAGTTATATGGATAACACCCATTGCTCATCCCCACAAGTGCCCTCCTCCATGCCCATGTCTCCCTTCCCCCCCACACCCATGAGTCTTCAGTTTGTTCTCAGCATTCAAGAGTCTCTCATGGTTTGCCTCTGTCCCTTTCCCCCACCATTTCTCCCCTTCTTCTCCCCTATGGTCCTCCGTTAAGTTCCTCCTAATCTTCCTATACGTGCAAACATGATATTTGTCCTTTTCTGCCTGACTTATTTCGCTCAGCATCACACCCTCAAAGTCCATCCATGCTGCTACACATGGCCAGATTTCGTTCTTTCTCATTGCCATGTAGTATTCCATGGTATAGATAAACTACATCTTCTTGATCCATTCGTCCGTTGATGGACACTTAGGCTCTTTCCATGTTTTAGCTATTGTGGAGAGTGCTGCTATGAACATTGGGGTACATGTGCTCCTATGCATCAGCATTTCTGTATTCCTTGGGTAAATTCCTAGCAGCAACACATACATTTAAAAACCACACAAGTCCTGTTTGATGATATCCTCCTGAAAAATGCAAACATTATAAGTATAGCTAACAAATCCCCTTGTCCCAAAATGTTAAGCCCTTCTATAGAACTAACTCCCATGTTCAGCTTGGTGTGCCTCCTTGCAAACTCTCACTGTCACATGCAGATACACGTACTCTTATGTGTCCTGGGCCTTGTGTACATGATCTCATGTACGTCACCCCATGCAACCCAGTGAGAGATGGGGTAGTTCCCCAGATGTGTGTACAGGTAAGAAAAACTGTAAGCCTCTAGTCATGCCTACCCTACTGGGCTGGCCCCTAAACCCCTGCCAGCCCTGGCAAAAGCTGAAACTCAATATGCCAGTTCTTCTGTCTCAGGTTCGCTTCCCAGAAGCTGAGGAAGACTGGCAGAGAAAGGTGGGCATGTGGAGAGAGAGATATGAGGTGCATGGAAGGGGCTCTGTTGTACCTGGTAACAGGCTGAAATCCCAGCCTCTTGAAAAGGAGCTAATGACTTGCCACCCAAGGGTTCTTGCCTTCTTTCACTTCCCCGACCATGGTCCTTAGAGTTCAAGTTCAGAAAGCTGTGGAGAAAAAGTAATGGGTTCCTCTCCAACGTTGCCCCACCCCAGGAATCTCTTCTGTTTCCCAGGTTTCTCCTTGGCTTGCCACCTAGTGAGGTAGTCCAGCCTTGGTTGGGGGGCAGGTGCATGGGAGCAGGGAACTGGCAGCTTTGAGTCCCCAGACACAAAGCCCTGAGCGATGCATGTTCCATGTAAGGGAGGGCTCCTCAGGGAGCTTGGGAGGGGCTGACTCCTAAGTCTGGGCAGGGAAGCAGCTTCCACAGCCAGGCAGCACAACATTCAGCCCTCACCTGCTTATAGCCTGAGGTGTACAAGGCCCACAGTGACAGGGCCACACATCCATCCAGCAGGCCCAGCAGCTTCTCCAGTGGGCAGGTGCCACTCCAAGCCAGGGTCTTGAGCTTGCTGCAGCTGTGGGCATGGGCCCCTCTGGGTCACTGCCAGCCTCTCCTGTTGGTGTCAGGGAGGGTGGGGAAGCTCTCTGACTGGGAGGCTGCAAGCTGAGTGGGGGTTAAGGGACCCCACTGTCCTAGGACTGGGAACACTAGGAGGTCACTGCTGGCTTCAGGCGCTGATGACTCCCCAAAGTCTTATTTCTGATTGGAGGCTTCACAGGTGGACCAACGGATGCTGACTGTGGCCAGGGAACAGCCTGCCTCTGAAGCCATCTGATTGGTAAGAAAAGGGACTTGCATTGGGTTAAGGCAGCCATTGATCAAGGGCTGACACCTTCTTGTGGCCAGGACTGGTGGCCTCCATGTGGTAGGGGCAGGAGCCCATGAAAGTGTACAGGTCCTAGAGCCCATCTTGACATGAGCTTTCATGTGACCGATCTTCTCAGGAAGCTGAGGTAAAGTGGCTGTGTGAGGAACCATTGTCCCTTGTCAAAGCAACTGTATAAAATGCTGGGGGCTCCAGGAGTATGGAGACACAGAGTGCCATGCTAAGGCTTAACCCGAGGCAGCTGAGTCTTTGTTCTCTTCTAAGGGAATGGAAGAGGGTGGCTGGAGGATGCTTGAAATAGAGGGGCTGAGGGGCTTAGGGGCTGCTTGGCCAGATGGGGCTTGGTGGGAAAGAAGGAGGATCTTGAGGGTCTTATCTCCTACACCTGCCTCCACTGCCTGCCTAGCCCAGGACATTTCTGTGTATCCCAGTCTCAGAGCTTGGAGAGTGTGCCACTTGGAGCTCCATGGCTCTCTGCATATGAGGAACAATGGAGGTAGGAGTATGGGTTATGTAATGCTTCTTTCAGAATCCCTACTGGGATTGCAGCCTTTGCTTTAAGACCTTTGAGTTCAGTCTGGCTTCTTCAGAAGAGCCTTGAGGGAGAGTGCCCACTGCAGTCCTCTCAGGCTTTGGAAGCTAGCCCTTCTGTCATTTAGGCAAATACACCTGCAATGAAGTTTTTGGAGCTTCTGGGTGAGGAAAGATTCCAGAGCCAGGCCTAGGGCAGGGACAGGCTTCATTTTTACCCCTCAGCTGAGCTTGCCCTTTATCTCAGCTTAACCCCAGGCCAGGAAGTGTCAGCTCCATCCATATCGGCCTGTGGCCATAAGAGGCAGCTAGTGTTGGGGTGGCCTAGTATCTATATTTCCTGCCAGTGTCCTGGCCCTGCTATTGGCAGAGCATGAGAAGAGCCATTAGCAGCAGTTGTGAGGTGAGGCCTCCAGGGTGGTGGCTGCCTTCCCTAGAGGGAAGGACATTGAGTGCTTGGACTGGGCACATGTGCTTTGAGTTGAGCTTCAACTGTGGCTGACAGGGTGTATACTTGGTTGGTCCTTTGGTGCCATGGTGGCCTCAAAACTGCCAGGACTAGACCTGGCCACAGCCCACCAGGCTTCAACATGAGATGATCCTATAAGAGATGAAGCTGCAAAGATGGGTCTAGTGAAATCGAGAAAAGATTTGAATGCCGAAATGCAGAGTTTGGAATTTGTCATGTAGACGATTTCTCTATCCATTCACAATACAAATAAAGTGTGGAAAAGTGAACATGGAACAAGACATAGATTTGAGAAAGCATAAGTTCCGGAAATTCATTCATTCATTTGTTCATTCATACATGTGTGCTTATCACTGGGCTAGGCTTTTGGGATTAATGACTAAACACAATATACAAGTGTCTGCTCTGAAAAAGTTTATTTATAAGGTGAGGGCATCTGTCCATTCCATGGGTTTTAGAAGCAGGAGTGAAAGACCCTGGTATAGACTTACTGAACTTGCTCTAGTAGTGTGGAAGGTAGAGACAAGGTAGGGCTGTGGGTTTGGAGGTGAAGAAGCAAAGAGTCAGAAGGCTGTGACAAGGGTTGGGGCCAGGCCTAAGTCAACAAGAGTCAGGCTGGACAAGGGGCGCCTGGGTGGCTTAGTCGGTTAAGCGTCCGACTTTCGCTTGGGTCATGATCTCGTGGTTCGTGGGTTCGAGCCCCGTGTCGGGCTCTGTGCTGACTGCCAGATCAGAGCCTGGAGCCTGTTTCACTCTGTGACTCCCTCTCTCTCTGACCCTCCCCTGCTCACGCTGTCTCTCTCTCTCCTAGAAATAAATAAAACATTAAAAAAAATTTAAAAAAAAAAAAGAGTCAGGCTGGACAAGAAAGAAATTGCTGAAGGAAGATTTCAGCAGTAGCACCAATAGGATTTACAGATGGGGTGGGGCACACCAAGGGTGATTCTTAGCTTTCTGGACTCAGCACCTGTGGGGAAAGGTGTGGCTTTCTCAGAATACGGCACTGGGGAGATAAGAGTTGGGGCTGGGGTCAGAAGGTCATGTCAGATTGAGACATGTTGAGTCCAAAGCCCAGCGACTGCCCCCAGGAGACAGAGATGGCCCATGGGCACCTGGGGATGTGGTGCACAGAAGGGGCTTCTCAGTGAGGACAATAGGTGTTGGGGATATGAACTACTCTCTCTAGGGCCCAGCCTGTCCTAGGAAGAGCCTGGGGTATGGAATGGATGTGGCTGGTGTCAGATTTACTGCCCTAGTCCCATGTTTGTAAAGAAACGAAGTATGTCTTGGCAAAAGAAGCCCAACCATGGCAAGCTTTTGATGTCGTGGTGCCCACACTAGAGGCTGCAGCCCGTTGTCAAGGGAATGGTCAACTATGCTGGCCTACTAGACCTCTTGTGCAAAGCCTTGTCTTCTGTATATCCTTATGGAGATTTTATTCATTCAACAAATAGTTCTTAAGCGTCTGTTTCATAAAGAAGCCTCAGGGTAGCTGATGAGAGCCAAAAGTGGATAACCATCAAGGATTCACTGCCTGCCAGGTACTTACTCCATCTCCAGCTTGGGGTTGCCCAATCTCAGCTCCTGCTAATTATCCTTTGCCATAGGTGGGTCCCCTTCAGCTGTTCCTCCAGGCTTGGGGCACAAAAGGTCACTGCAACTTCAGCTCTACAAGAGCCTGCAGTGCCCCGTGCAGTTCTGACCTAATTCTTCTCTTGGTACTCATGCCTGACTTATTGATTCTGTTCACCTTCCAGGCTGGCTCTGTGGCTGAGTGTGTTTTTGGGACCAGATTGCTTAGGTGTGAGTCTGTGCAGTGGGGATAATAATAGTATCAGACTTGTCAGATTGTGAGGATTAAATGAACTAACTTAAGTCAAGTACTCCGCACATGGTAGCTACTGAATGATTGAGAAGCAGCCCCAGCACCTTCAGGTTCTAGCTTCTTCTTGGTTCTCCTTGTCACTGTCAGCCTGCCTGCCTACCTCCTTTCTTTCCTGCTTGATGGCCCCAACCTCCCTGCCACCCACGATGCACATGACTAACCTCTTGGTACCATTCTTTGCCTGCACCCTAGGACTTTCTCTGCTGTAGTGGCTAGAATTGAATATCTGAGACACTAGCTTCTGCTGAGGCTTGGAGCCTGCCTTTCTAGGCTGTCAGTTATGAAAAAATTCTCTTCCTAATCATAGCAGAAAAAATATGACTGGTAATAGCTTAAATCCGAGACCACAATGGCCTGGACTATAAAGTAAATTGGGATACCTGGTCACCTGGGAGGACTCATAAGCTTTCCAGGAAGCCCCACTGGAGTGAGGCTCCCTACTAGCAGTTTCCTTCTCTGAGCCCAATCTTCTGAGATTCCTCGGAAGGTCTATCTAACCTTATGTTTTATAACCCCTCCCTCCATCTCTTCCCTTCTTTCATTCATCAATGTGTGTATCAATGCTTTCCAGGAGCCAGCTGCAGTGTTGTGTGGGAATGCAGTGCATGACAGCACAGACCTTGATGCCTGCCCTTTGGCAGTGCACATTCTAGTACAGCGAGGTGTTGACAAGAAGGGTGACATAGCCTTGACTTTACCCTCGGACTTTGAAAACTTGGCAAGAAACTGCGCACAAGGAGAATGAGCCTGAACATGCTCTTTAGGAAGAAACTTGAGTGCCAAGCCACGCTGAAGGCCAGAAGCTGAAGATCTGAAGTCTCAGTCAGTCACAAATGTCTGTTGAAAGGCTGATGGTGGTGATGAATTCAGTGTGATTTGGGACAAGGTGAACTGCTGCTATCCAAGGGGAGCCACAGAGTGATTTCCAGTAGGAAGTTGGAAGGAAAGCCTGAAGCTCAGCAGAGAGATTTTGCCTTTATTATTATCAAGTCTTTACCTTTATTATTGGATATTTGATTTCAGTTTTACTTTTGTGACAGTACATAATGTGTCTTATTTCTCTGGCTACTTTTAAGGTTTAAATTTTTTTTTTAATGTTTTATTTATTTCTGAGAGAGAGAGAGAGAGAGAGAGAGAGAGAGAGAGAGAGACAGCGTGAACAGGCGAGGGTCAGAGAGAGAGGGAGACACAGAATCCAAACCAAGCTCGAGGCTCTGAAGCTAGCTGTCAGCACAGAGTCCAGTGTGGGCTCAAACCCACGAACCATGAAATCATGACCTAAGCTGAAGTCGGGCGCTTAACCGACTGAGCCACCCAGGTGCCCCTACTTTTAAGATTTTTACATCGTCAACGCATTTGGGGAATTTTATTATAATGTTCCTTGGTGTCATTTTCTTCATTTTTCTTGTGCTTAGGTCATTGAGTTTTTGTATCTGTGGGCTTATAGTTTTTCACAAAAATTGGAAAAATTTTGGCCATTTTTTCTTCAAATATTTTTTCTCTCTCTCCCTCCTTTGGGAACTTCACCAACACCTATATTAAGCCATTTTAAATTGTCCTACGGCTCATTGGTGCTTTGCTCTTTCTTTTTCTGATCCTCTTTTCTCTTTGTTCTTCATTTTGGACAGTTGTTTTTTAAATTTTTCAAATGTTTATTTATTATTTTGAGAGAGAGACAGAGACAGAGACAGGGACCAGCAAGGGTAGGGTAGAGAAAGAGGGAGACACAGAATTCGAAGCAGGCTTGAGGCTCTGAGCTGTCAGCACAGAGTCTGATGCGGGGCTTGAACTCATAAGTTGTGACATCATGACTTGAGCTGAAGTCAGACGCTTAACTGACTGAGACACCCAGGGGCCCTTCATTTTGGAAAATTTTATTGTATTGTCTTCAAGTTTATTAATCTCTTCCTCTGCAACATCTGATTGGCAATTAGTTCTATCTAATATACTTTTCATTTCATAATTTATAGTTTTCAGCTTTAGAAGGCTGAGCTGGGTCTTTTCATATATTCCATACCCTTACCTAAATTTTTCAATCTATGGAATACAGTTGTTTCAGGTATTTTAATACCCTTGTCTGGTAATTTTACACTTGCACCACTTCTGGAATTTTTTAAATTGATAGATAATTTCCTCATCATTATAGAGACATTATCCGTATGCTTGGTAATTTTTTAGTGGAGGCCACACATTGTGAATTTTACCTTGTTGGATGTTGGGTGCTTTTTAAAAATATTTTTACAAATATTTTTGGGTCTTGCTCTGGGATGAAGTTAAGTTATTTGGAAAGAGTTTGATCCTTTTGCGTTTTGCTTTTGAGACTTTTCCAGTGGGATCAGAACAGTGTTCAGTCTAGGAATGCATTATTCCCCATTACGGTATCAGGACCCTTTTGGATACACTACCAAATACCCCATGAATTGTTAGGTTTTCCAGTCTGGTTGGTAGCATCAGACTCTATTCCAAGCTCTGTGTTAGGGTTGGGAGCTATTACCTCTAATTTTTTAGAATCATTCTTTCCCCAGCCATGGATAACTTCCTTCCTCATAGATGTGTGTTGATAAATGCTCAGCTGAATACTTAAAAGGGACTCTGCAAATCTCCAGAATTGTGTCTCTTTGCAGTTCTCTCTTCCCCAGTACTCTGTTCCGCCAACTCGCTGCCTTGGTCTCCTTGGATACTTTTCTCTGTCTTCTCATTCCAAGGAATCTATAAGGTTCCACCTGGGTTGCCTGTCTCTGAGACACAATCTGAGACCTCTCACAAAAGTAATCTGGAGCAAGTGTAGGTACCATTTACTTCCTGTATCTTAGTGGCCATTGCCCATTTTTCCCTAATAGCCTGAAAACTGCTGTTTCATGTATTTTGTCTAACATTGGTTGTCTCATTCTGGATGGTATATCTAATCCCTGATACTCCATCTTGTCCAGAAGCAGAAGTGTCATGTGTTCCTTTAAAATTACCTAATTGATATAATGGAGACCTAAGCTAAATAATGGATGTAGAAACAGAGGGAGTAATGGACTGGGGAATGTGCATTGGTTATTTGTTCAAAACTTATTTATTGAGCATGTACCATATGTCAAGCACTGAGATAAGATGGTAGATTGGACTAAAGTGTTAATGGTACAGATCACAAGAAGTGATTGGAGTCAGAGTATGTTTTGAAGGTAGAGTCCTCAAGACTTGCATAGGTAGAGTGTAGGGGTATGAAAGAAAGAAAGGAGTCAAGGATGACTGAGGTTTTTGACTTGAATAACCGGGAGAATGGCATTGCCTTTATTGAGATGCAGATGAATAGGGGGATAAGATTTGGAGAGGAAGATCAAGAGCTCAGTTTGGGACATATTGAGTCTGAGATACCTATTCAACATCCAAGTGGTAATGCCAAGGAGGTAAATGAGTTCAGGTGAGAGGCTGGGCTTGTGTTATAAATTTCCAAGTCATCAGAATACAGATGTGCTTAAAGCCATAACACTGACTAAGGTAATGAAAGAAAAGATAAAGAATCCATCCAGAGATTGAGTTCAGGAAACTCCAAACTTCAGAGTTAGGAAAGAGGAAGAGTTTGTTTGTTTGTTTGTTTGTTTGTTTTTATAGGACTCTGTAAAGTGACGGTGGGGGAGGAGGAGAACAAGGAGAGTGGAATCCCTTATTTCAATAAAGAAAGAGTAGATAAGCTGTATCAAATGCTGCTGAGAAACAGAATAGACATGAATTAAGAAGTGACTCTGAGGATGACTTGTGCTCCTTTCTTCCCTTTTATTCTGGGAACATTTTCAGAGACTTGGCCAAACTCTCTTTAACCTCAGCACTTACCACAGACCTGATGCACAACAGGTGCCATTGGAATATGCATGGGATAGGTGAATGAATAAAAGGATGCCAAGCAGCAGTGAGAATGTGAATGAGCCACAAACTGGAAGCTAATAGTTCTGGCTTTTTGTCTTGGCTATATGACTACCTTGTCCTTTCTGTCCCTGGCTATAGCATCTGAAAGAATTGTCCTCACAATGCTTTCAACCAGGATCCAAGAAACTCCTTAGACCTTGGTTTTTCTATAAAAGTTTTGGGTTGGTTGTTCAACTTAGAGAAAAGAGGCCCAGAAGTACATCATGACTGATGTCAGGATTTTTACAGAATCATTGTACCTTATTCTGAAAGCCTCCTTCTTTGGGGATCCCACTTTCCATCTAAGACACTACCCATTTCTCTTCTCTTTGCCAATTACATTGTCTGTTGTCTTCCTTGACCAGCCTAGTCCTGCCCTCACACTTGCTCAGTTTCCCCTGTGTAACCCTGCAGCAACCATTGCAAACCTTCTGGCCTCCAGTCTGCTTCTACTGTTGCCTGATGCCTCTGAAGACGAAACCTCTTTCATTTCACTGAGAATGCCAGGGTTTTACATGAGTGAGCCCCTTCGGGCGTTTCTCACCATATACCCATCCCCATATAATCTGTCTGTCACCTCCTTCCTTCCTAGATTATTCATTGGTGGCCCCTTCACCTATGTTTTTGGTAAGTCTCCTCTTACTTCTCTGGTACCTGGACCCACCCATTATATCCATTTTTCATGAGCTCCAGGCTTAAATGTAATGGGTCACATGCACAGATACTTTCATTATCCATTGAATCATTCCTCAAAACCTTTATACCTGCTTTATTAATTTCCTTTTAGTAAAAGAAAAACAGGAGCAACACAGAGAACCTCTTGTAACTCCACATTCTCCAGTTCGCACTCTCTCTCTCTCTCCTTTCTCTCAGGCAAGCTTCTGGAAAGAGTTAGCTATATTCATATCTTTTATTTCTCACCTCCTACTACTTACTTATGAAACCCTGCAAAACATGCTTTTACCATCACTCCCTGAGGCTGCTCTTTTTTTCTTAGAAAATTTAAGTATAGGTGACACACAATGTTACATTAGTTTCAGGTGTATAACATATTGAATCAACTGTGCCATACTGTGCTTACCACAAGTGTAGCTACAATATGTCACCTTGCAACAGCATTAATATCATTCACTATATTCCCCACGCTGTACCTTTTTAATTCTTTTTACTTCAATTAACTCATTATTCATTCAGTAACCGAAAGCCTGTATTTCCCACTCCCTTTCACCTGTTTTTCCCATCTCCCTACCAACAAACAAACTGAAAGTAGAATCAAACCTATAAATACAGAGAACAATCTAATGGCTGCCATAGGAGAGGAGGCAGGAGGTGGAAGGCTACTCTTAAATGAGGCAGGAGACAAAGTCCCCATAGGCAGTTCTGCTCTTCTTCTTCTTTTTTTTTTAATGTTTTTATTTATTTGTGAGAGAGAGAGAGACAGCATGAGCAGGGGAGGGTCAGAGAGAGAGGGAGACACAGAATCTGAAGCAGGCTCCAGGCTCTGAGCTGTCAGCAGAGAGCCCGACGTGGGGCCTGAACCCACCAACTGTGAGATCATGACCTGAGCCAAAGTTGGACGCTCAACCAACTGAGCCACCTAGGGTGGGTTCTGCTCTTTTTGATGCAGGAGTAAGATTATGAAGCCTCCTCCCTTCCTGAAAATCTCCCTTCTCTGGGGCTTATCCTCAGTCTCCCCCACTCTTTCAGCTCCTTGGATCACCTTTCACCTTTGCAGGTCTTCAGAACTCTCTCCTCAGCTTCTTTCTATGCTCTCATCCTCTCTGAGAGCTTTAACTTCCAGCAAACCCTGATAGTGTTCATGTCCTACCTCCAGTCCAGAGCCTGGTGAGGATTGTGCCAGTCAGAGTCTGCTGCAGCAGGTCTGGAGAGCAAGAGTGAAGGTTTGAGACCAGGCCAGTGCCTTGGGAATGGAAGGTAGTGGATGGACAGATCATTGACACTTTGGGAGGACAACTGACTGAGGATAGAGGCTTTCTTGATGTGATGATTGAAGGAAACAAGGAGTTATGGTTGACATCCAAGTTTCTGGTTTGGATGACTGGGTAGAAGGCAGGTCCCTTTAAGAGATGGGTAACCTGGAGAAGCCAATTTGCAGGCAAAGGTGCCAAGTTTAGTTTCAGCTATGTTGCATTTAAGGTGCCTCAAAAGAGATATCTACCAGGCAGCTGGAGATATGTGTGAGTAGCTTGGAAAAGACGCCTCGGTTGAGATCCTGATTTGGGACATGATGGTAACTGAAGCCTTAGGACTAGATGAAGTTCTTTTGGAGAGTGTGCAGATGAGAACCAGTGGCATAGCTGCCTACAGGGTAGGGGGATTGCTACCTGCCTTTGTTCCCTGCCAAGCAGCCTGAAAGGGTGGTTCTGAGGAAGAAAAATGCGTGTGGCAGGGTAGCTGCTGGGCAACCAGACTGAAGGAAGGGCCTGTTCCTAGCAGAGAGAACAGGAATTATGGGATACAAATCTGTCTTGGTGCTAGGATCTTAGAGAGACCATAAGTGTTATGTGCCCCCAGAGCTGTCCCTTTTGTGAGCTGAGAGCCACTGTTATTAAGGATGATTAGTAAGTAAGGAATAAGTCCAACTGGTGACAGGCAGGGCCTGCACTGGATATTTATCAGTGAGAAGTTGTCCTTAGTCTTCTGTCTCGTGTTTGCAGCATCCCTGGCTTGGCTTGACCTCCTTTGCTCACTCCCCACTCTGGGCCTGGTCCCTCCACACCAGTGTCCTTTCTATCCCTGCAGTGGATTTGCCCTTTACTGCCCCACATATACCCCTGCTCTTTATTCACTAAACAGTGCTCCACTGAGGCCCACTCTGATCAGTGTGAATGGCACCAGCTTTGTTTGCATTGCCTGGAACTTTCTGTCTCCATGGTCTGCTGCCTCTAGGGTCCAAGCAGGGACTCAGAGATGCTGGTTCCTATTCCTCAGGTGCCCTCATTAGCATCCTAGTGATGTGGTCCCACAGAGAGCATCAAGCAAGCAGCTTTGAGGCTGTTTGTTATTATCACTCACCACAGAGCTTGGTGTGCCTGCCATCACCATGGTGACAGTTTCAGAAGCTGGAACAAGTAGATGGGGGGTGAAGAGGTGGGGAGTAGGACAGGGTTTCAGCGGTAGGGGCCATAGGTAACCTGGGTGTGCGTGGAACATACTGACCAGCCTGAGCAGAGAAGAGCTGTCCGGAGTCTCTCTTGCTCCAGCTACCCTGACCCCATGGCAAGAAATACTGCAGAATGTAATCTCCTGTCTCTCTTCTGGACTTTGCCCTCTCAGGATCCTCCTTCTTAGTCTATTTTGTGGGCACCTCGTCCTCTCCTCATATCTTAAATGTTGGGGTTTTCCAGACTCTGAACTGATCTGAATTCTGTATTCTCTTTCTGTGTGATCCCACCCTCTTGCTTTCCCATCCATCTCTGAGCCCTGCCTTTTCTCCCTCCTGAATAGTTTTCCACTCTGCTCTCTTGCCTCAAGCTCTCTTGGTACCATTTTCTTCAGCTTTCTCCCTACCACCTTGCCTTCAATCTTGTTCCCTATTTAATCCAGTCTCTACCTAACAGCCAGAGGATATTTCTAGAATATAATGCCGTTCTACCTATGCTACTTCTCAGCTCTTACAAGGCTCCCTGTACCCCAAAGGACAGAGTCCTGAACAGTGCCACTGCCTATGGAGCCCATGAGGGCTCTCCCTTCTCTCCTATTCACCACCTGCTCCACTTACAGGGCCCCTCTTTGTTCCTCAGCTTGTGAAATATTACTTGGGGGTGTATGCTGGAAATAATATGAGTGGAACTGAAAGGAGGAGCCCCAGAGACAGTACCCCTGGTTGAAAAAGTCAAAGAAAGATGGACTCCCACCTGAAGAGCATAAGCTTTAAGGTGGTCTTGGGTCAGGAGAGCCAGAGATCCAGGGTAAGCGGCAGCTGCTTTGGGCCAAGGACATACATTTTGTTCCATGGGGCAGGAGTTTCAGGGCAGTGGCTGGTTTGAAGGTGCTCAGCAGCATAAGTATATGTGAGACACCTGCAAAGCCAAGGCACCAGAAGATGTCTTAGAGAGGTTTTATCTTTTTTGTTTATCTTATTATTTTATTTTATTTTATTTCATTTCATTTTATTTTGAGAGAGAGAGAGCATGTGCAGGGGAGGAGCAGAGAGAGAGAGAGAGAGAGAGAAACCCAAACAAGCTCCAAGCTGTCAGCACTGAGCCAGACGCGGGGCTTGATCTCACAAACTGTGACATCATGATTTGAGCCCAAATCAAGAGTTGGAGGCTTAACTGACTGAA
Organism: Proteles cristata cristata; assembly: GCA_017311185.1. Classification (NCBI taxonomy): domain Eukaryota; kingdom Metazoa; phylum Chordata; class Mammalia; order Carnivora; family Hyaenidae; genus Proteles; species Proteles cristata. The sequence continues at coordinate 23,905 of JAESUZ010001873.1, read as the reverse complement.
CTACTGAGGCGCCCTTGTTTTGTTTCATTTTAGCATTGATAGTCCATTTGTCAAAAAATTCACTGCAGTAAAAGAAAAATAAACACATTTTTCAATTTACTCCTATTGCCTTTTAAATTACCTGGCACAGTGGGGACATAATCATCTTCTTTTTGGTGTTTAGAACCTGGTACTTAGGCACTGCTGGATCCCCCTGTGTGGCATTGCCATAGCAGTACCTAGGACTGCTGAGGTTTGCCAGGTGAGCGCTCATTCTGTTCTCACTACTCACCTGCAACTCTTCTACTTTATATGATATCTAAGATTGTGAGCTTCCTCTTGGCCATCTTCCTAGCAGGTGAGGATACCAGTCGTACATAGAGAATGACAGAAAAATCCAATGGTGTGAAGAGTTCCCCAGCCAATAACCACAACCACCACGCACCTCCCGCCATCAAGGCCAATGGCAAAGATGACCACAGGACAAGCAGCAGGTGAATCTTTTGGGGCTGGATCATTTCAGAGATGGCCTGGAGGCTTCTCTTTTCCCCCAGCTTTGCCTCACTGTCACAGAGCAAACAATCTTTGGCTTAAGGATACCCTATAAAGGGATCATGGGATTCTAAGAACCTTCCAGGAGATAAAAGTACAGATAGGAGACAAGGTACGCCCAGAGAAACCCTGGTCAACTCTGCTCCTTCCTCTATAGGCCACAATCTGCAGCTGACGATGACACCTCCTCAGAACTACAGAGGCTGGCGGAGATGGATGCCCCCCAGCGGGGGAGGGGTGGCTTCCACAGGTGGGTTCCACCACTGCCCTCCTGCCACCTGCTCCTGCCCATGGGGCCTATCAGAGTGGCTACCATGAGTCTTCTTGTCTCCCTCCCACTGAGCCTTTCTGCCAAGATCCCTGGGAAGCAGTTTTCTTCTGAGGAGTCTCCTGTGAGCAAGCTGGAAGTGGTCAGTGGCAGATTCCCTTTAGAATTGCCTGTCTCAGCACTGAGGGAAGGGGGAGGGCTCCTTTTCAGCAAAAGGGTCTAAGTAGAGGGCCTCGAGATCTGCAGACCAGAGTCATAAGGCTCCATAGGGAAATCGGGGAGCTTAGGCCAATCTCCCTCCTGGCCTGTCTTCCAGTAGCACAACCTTGATCTTGCCCTGGAGACCACCTATTTGTTCTTCATAATCAACTGACATGGCACCTCCTACAAGAAGTCTTCCCAGAGCTACCCCTTATCCCTTAGGCTGCATTTGGAGACGTACCTGAACTCCAGCTCCATGACCTCAGTGATGCCCCTCATCCCAACTCTTAGCATGGAAGACATCATTGACTGGCCTATTTCCAGGGTCTTCTCTCCATCTCCCTCACCAGATAGTGAGCTCTTGGACTCGGGTCCTTTCTGAACAGCATGATTCTCCTCTTTGGCTCATGCTCCCTGTTATCTCTAGGATTGTCCGCTTGGTGGGGGTCATCAGAGACTGGGCCAACAAGAATTTCCGTGAGGAGGAACCTCGACCTGACTCATTCCTGGAGCGTTTCCGTGGGCCTGAGCTCCAGACCGTGACAACACAGCAAGATGATGGCAAAGGCAACAAGGATGGCGAAAGCAAGGGCACCAAGTATAGTTTCCCAGCTTTGGGGACTGGAGGGGCTCCCAAGCATGCAGTTGTAGGACTTGGTGGCATTTCTTATGCCACCACCAAGGGCAGACTGGAATCTATACCAAACCCTGACATGACAGGGAAAGGAGTTGGCAGAGGAGACCTGGTATTGTTTTAACTCTAGTACATTTCCATTGTCCTTGTTCACAAACTTTCCAACTCCCAGTGGTCAATTGCCATGGGAGCCCCTGGTGGCTTTTCTTCTCTTAACTGCCCCTTGGCAGATGTCCTTTTGCTGCTCATGAAGCAAATAGCAAGGGCACCTAAATGTGTACCAGCCCACCTCAGTTTCAGCAGTCAGTAAATGCAGAGAAGGGTGCAACTGGGGACTGACGCTGAAATAATGCCTACACCAGTGCCAATGTGGGTACAGAGGTGGGTCTTTGAAGAGGCCATATTGGGGGACTGTCTGAGGAAGGCCTGGGAACAACTGTGCAGGAGGGAGCAGGAAAGGCAGAGAGATGGAGCCAGAGGATCTATTCTTTGAGGAACGAGTAGGCAACTGGAGATGTCTGGTCAAGCTGACATTCCACAATTCTGGCCAGTGGAGGAAAGGAACTTTTGCCAAGACAGGATATAGCTTCTGGGAAAGTGATTTGGGAGCTGGAGGCCAGGGACCAAACAGGGAGAGAGTAGGGTGGGAAGGAAGCATGTGGCACTCACTTGCTTGGAGTTCCTCATTCTTCCCAGGATGGATCCCTGAGCCCTCATTACCATCTTGCAGAAGTCCCTCCCTAGGCCCTGAGGCCAACCTCAATAAAAACACTACCCCTTGCCATGCCCTCTGAGCAAAGGGTCTTCATAAGGCATAAGAGCCAATGGGCCTATATGGGATTAAAATAGGAAGAAGAGTGACTCTTAGCCATGTGACCTCTACTCAGATGCCCAGTACCAAGTTGTGGCTTCCTGAGAAGGAGGCCCTGAGCCAACTCAGTCCTTACCCTGCACATCCTCATAAGCATTACTTTTTAAGGGACATTTGGCTTCTGGGAGCTGGGGTGCTGCCACACTGGGGACCTAGACCCCAAGCCTGGCCTCTCTCTGTCTCCTCAGGAAGAAATTTGAACTATTTGTCTTGGACCCAGCTGGGGACTGGTACTACCGCTGGCTATTTGTCATTGCTATGCCTGTCCTCTACAACTGGTGCCTGCTGGTGGCCAGGTGAGCAGGGAGGGAGTTGGGAGGGGGTGGACAAAGCAGCCCAGTGCACAGGCCTTGGGTTTCAGAGCACACCAGTCCCAGCTGTGTACACAAAGCCCATTCTAGCCCAGCCTTCTTTCTGGATTTTCTGCTTGCCAATGGCACCTCTCTCTGCCCTATTAACCCTTAATGCCCTCTCCCTCTCCCGTCTTCCAGTTTAATATGCTACTAAACCTTCATCTCTATTCTTTTCCTGGTATCCATAATCTGTTCCTACTTCTTCATCCACACCAACACTGTCCTGGGTAAGGCCACCCTCCTTTCTCCCTGGGACAAGTACAGCAGCCATGCACCCATTTCTTGCAGGCACCCTTGTCCTATCTAATGCATCCTTCACACTTGCAATTAGTGTGCTTGGTAGAAACTTGGATTTCATTGTCAGTCCCTCCTCACAAACACTTCAATGGCCCTCATGGCTCAGAGGACGAAGTTCAAACCCTCACTGTGGGCTTCAAGGCTCTCTGGACCTGATCTCACTAGCTCTCCCTTCTGGACAAATCCCAGCCCTAGCATTCTCTACTCTTGGATAATAACACTTTCTTTCCTCAAGAGAAAATTTCCTTTTCCCATGTTTAGCCTGTGGAGATTCTTTGCAATTCCAGTTCCAAAGTCACTTTCTACAGGTAGCTTTCCCATTCCGCCCCACTCCCCACTACAGTTATTCATTCAGCAAGGATTTGACTGAACACCCATTGAGTCACTACTGTCTTGGAGTTCTCAGGCTAGTGGGAGACACTGGAAGTAAATATGAACAAAACAAATTCCCAAGAGACTAGAAGCTAGTGAAAGAAACTTTCTGGGGAGGAGGAACAAATGCCAAGACCTTGTCTCGGGATGGCCTGGTGTTGCTGGAGGACTCCAAGTGAACATCAGACAGGCATAGGACTATTCTGTAGGCTTTGTGCACCAGAGGAGGAGGCTGGGGTTTTACCTGAAATGTGACTAACTAGTCAGAATTAACTGCTTTTCCCTTTGACTATTACACTTACTGGGTCATCACCCTGGGTTCTATCTCCTATTCTGTCCGTATTCTGGGCCCCTACCCATTCAGTCACCAAGTCTTGTTAATTCCTTCTAAAACTCTCCTGCAGCCTCCAACCTCTCTTCAGTCCCACTGACTTTAGGCTTATCCCAGCTACTATCTTCTCTCTCATATGGATTGGACAGTGCTCTGTATTTGGGCTCTCAATAGCTGTGTATTATAATTCATACTTCCAATGACTCATTTTTCATTTGACTCATACCTGTCAAATCCTGGTGCTCTGGGCTACAGCATGGGGCATGCAGTAATGACTAAGAGGTGGCCTCTGTCTTCTTGGGATTCACAGTTGAGTGAATGAGATAGACAGGTGATGATCAGGGTGGATGTCTATTTAGGGATGTCTATGTAATAATAAGAGTTGAAGCAAAAGTTGCTTATCAATAAGTTTCTGAATGACACCAGACCGACTGTGACTCATCAGTGTCCTGGTAGCCATCCCAAGACCTGCACTCAGTAAGCACTCAGTTTGAGGTCTCCAGGGATTGTTGTCTGGCTTTGAGGGTGAAGCCCAATCATATCTTCCTACAGAGCTTGCTTCAGTGACCTACAGAAAAGCTATTACCTAGTGTGGCTGGTGCTGGACTACTTCTCAGATGTGGTGTACATTGCGGACCTCTTCATCCGATTGCGCACAGGTAACTGAGCAACTGGGATGCATAGGCAGGAGGATGACCCATACGTCCAAAATCCTGAGTCCTCATTTTCAGGAAGCTCTCTTGACACAGTGTTAGACTCGAATGCCTGGCTGGGACTTCAGTTGGTGTCTGCTTCTCTTTGAACCTCACAGTCCCCATGTGCTTAGTGAGGTTTAGACCTGGGGATCATCTCTTAGGATCCTTCAGGCCAGCTCTGCTATGTGAGTTTCCTGTATCTCTCCTTGAGAAGGAGGGTTGAATGTCTAGTTTGTCCCTTGCTATGCATTAGCCAATTAGGAGGGACAGGCTTGAGGGCAGAGCTGACATACTGATTTGCATCTCTACTAGGTTTTCTGGAGCAGGGGCTGCTGGTCAAAGATCCAAAGAAGCTGCGGGACAACTATATCCATACCCTGCAGTTCAAGCTGGATGTAGCTTCTATCATTCCCACGGACCTGATCTATTTTGCTGTGGGCATCCACAGCCCTGAGCTGCGCTTTAACCGCTTGCTACACTTTGCCCGCATGTTTGAATTCTTTGACCGCACTGAGACACGCACCAGCTACCCCAACATCTTCCGAATCAGCAACTTGGTCCTCTACATCTTGGTCATTATCCACTGGAATGCGTGCATCTACTATGCCATCTCCAAGTCCATTGGCTTTGGGGTTGACACCTGGGTTTATCCTAATATCACTGACCCTGAGTATGGCTACCTGGCTAGGGAATACATCTACTGCCTTTACTGGTCTACACTGACACTCACCACCATTGGGGAGACACCACCTCCTGTAAAGGATGAGGAGTACTTATTTGTCATTTTTGACTTCCTGATTGGTGTCCTCATCTTTGCCACCATTGTGGGAAATGTGGGCTCTATGATCTCCAACATGAATGCCACTCGGGCTGAATTCCAGGCCAAGATTGATGCTGTCAAACATTATATGCAGTTCCGAAAGGTTAGTAAGGAGATGGAAGCCAAGGTCATTAAGTGGTTTGACTACCTATGGACTAATAAGAAGAGCGTGGATGAGCGGGAAGTTCTTAAGAACTTGCCAGCCAAGCTGAGGGCTGAGATAGCCATCAATGTCCATCTGTCCACCCTCAAAAAAGTGCGCATCTTCCAGGATTGTGAAGCTGGCCTGCTGGTAGAGCTGGTATTGAAGCTCCGTCCTCAGGTCTTCAGCCCTGGAGATTACATTTGCCGAAAGGGTGATATTGGCAAGGAGATGTACATAATCAAGGAGGGCAAGTTGGCAGTAGTGGCTGATGATGGTGTTACTCAATATGCCTTGCTCTCGGCTGGGAGTTGCTTTGGAGAGATCAGTATCCTTAACATTAAGGGCAGCAAAATGGGCAATCGACGCACAGCCAATATCCGTAGCCTTGGTTACTCAGATCTCTTTTGCTTATCCAAGGATGATCTTATGGAAGCTGTGACTGAGTACCCTGATGCCAAGAAGGTCTTGGAGGAGAGAGGCCGGGAGATCTTGATGAAGGAGGGGCTACTGGATGAGAATGAGGTGGCAGCCAGCATGGAGGTAGATGTGCAGGAGAAGCTAGAACAGCTGGAGACCAACATGGAGACCTTGTACACTCGCTTTGGCCGCCTGCTGGCCGAGTACACGGGAGCCCAGCAAAAGCTTAAACAGCGTATTACTGTTCTGGAAACCAAGATGAAACAGAACAATGAAGATGATTACCTGTCAGATGGGATGAATAGCCCTGAGCTAGTTGTTGCTGATAAGCCATAAGGGCTTGGGCCCAGCTGCTTTACCAGCCTTGGCCTTGACCCCAAGAACTAGAAGAGCTGTGTAGGTGACCATATTTCTATGCATCATCCTCTTGAATTCTCCCCAAAGCCTCTCTGTCTAGGTTTTTGGCTCAACCATCTAGGAGCCCTCTTCCAAGTGCAGCTTATGCACAATACAGACCATGTTGGCTCAGCTTCCAGGAGCCTTAGCCTGTCCAAATCTGAGGAGGGAAGAGAGGAGTATCTGAACTATCTTCAAGGGGTCCGTCTTGGGGCTGGGAGCCTGGGCAACGATCTGCTCTGAAGAAGCCCATCTGCAGGACAGTGTGCACCCTAATGTAGAACTGTCCGCTCTCCGGGGTCCTTTGCACATAGCCACTTCCCACTTGGTTCTGGCCCTTGATTTTTAAATATGTGTTCTGAATATACCCATTTCCCTGCACGTGTGTGTAGCTCAATAAATGGCTACAGACAGTTGGCACAAGTATCCATCCAGTGTATCCCAAGGCAGGGAAAAGAGGGGAGCAGGTAGAAAAGTGCTCTCTTAGGGGTGCCTTTTCATCAGGCACTCCAAGTTCTGGTCTTTTCATCCATTTGAATGTTGCCTGCCAGGAGCAAGTTCTCTGCAAGTCTTCTCTGGACCAGGGAGATGATTATTATCTTGTTTTCTGGTCCATTCCAAGGCAGGGAGTGAGGAGCAAGGAAATGCCACCTGGGGAAGGAGGTGAGTGGGAGCTCTGGCCATCACCCCTCTATACAGAGAATTACTGAAGAGGCCCTGAGGCTGGCAGTGTGTGGGAAGCTCTTCAAATTCATATCTTCAGTAGAAGCACTTACAAGTTAGTAAATTCATTTGAACTAGTTGTGGTTATTGCTCAACTCTGCTATTCACATTCCTTCCATTTCTCCGCTCTTTATTCTTCTTATCCAGGACTCACTCTGCCTGGAACACTCTCTGCTGTCTGCCTAAGCCCCACTGGTCCTTCAGGACTCAGCTCAGACACCACCTTCCCAGAGAAGGTTCCCACATATACAGTCAATCATACCCTCTCTAAGCTCCCACCGCACTTGCTAGTCTATGTCTTGGTTCTTTGCTTTGTTCTTATGGTTGGTTTTGCCAGAACTGGTTTCCCATCCAGACTGTGGGATCTTTGAGGGCAGGGCCAAGACGCTCTCCTTCACTGCTCTGTCTTCAGCTTTGGGGACATGCCTGGCCCGGAGCAGTCTTTCAGAAAGTGTTTAATTACTGGGGCAGTAAGTGAATACACTGAAACTCTTGTTTCCATTTGCCGGTAGCCAAGTCTTGACAGAAACACTGGCTACACCTGGGGATTCATGGACAATTTTCTGGAGAAGCAGATATTTGAGTGAGTACCACTTGATGACCAGGAATCCAAAGGACAAGTGCTAATTAGTGGGCAAGAAGTTTTAGGTGCAGACTAGACAGATGCCTTTGTGCACACCACTTATCTTTATCATCTATCTACCTGTCTCTCTTTCTGCTTATTTGTCATCTATCTCTCTATGTCTCTATTTCTCTATCTATCTATTAACCATGGTACAAGACACATCAAATTTACCATTTTAACTGTTTTTAAGTGTACATTTTTATAGTGTTAGGTACATTCACATTGTTGTGAAATAAATTTCCAGAATTTTTCATCTTCCCAAACTGAAACTCTCTCCCCATTAAACAAAACTTCCCATTGTCTCTCCCTGCTAAACCTTGGCAACCATCATTTTAATTTCTGTTTCTATTACTTGATTACTTTAGATACCTCATACAAGTGGAATTATATGGTATCTATCCTTTCGTGACAGGCTTATTTCACTTAGCATAATGTCCGTAAAGTTCATTATGTTGTAGCATGTGTCAGAATTTCCTTCCTTTTTAAGGCTGAATAATACTCCATTGTATGGATGCAGCAAATTTTGTTTTTCCATTCATCCATCAATGGACACTTGGTTGTTTCCATCTTTTGGCTACTGTGAATAATGCTGCTATGCACATGAGTACACAAATATCTGCTCAAGTTCTTGCTTTCATTTCTTTTGAGACTATAACCAGAAGTGGAATTGCTGCATCATATGGTAATTCTACTTTTTAATTTTTTTGAAGGCCCATCATACTGTCTCCCATAGGAATTGTACCATTTTACATTCCCACTAACAGTACATAAGGATTCTAACTTCTTTGCATCCTCATCAATGCTCGTTTCCTGTTTGTTTGTTTGTTTTTACAGTAGCCATCCTAATTGGTACGGGGTAGTATCTCATTGTAGTCGTTATATTCATTTCCCTGGTAAGTAGTGATGTTGAGCATCTCTTCATGTGCTTGTTGTTCCTTTATTTATCTTTTTTGGAAAAATGTATATTTAGTCTTTTGCAAAATTTTCAATCATGTCATTTGTTTTTCTCATGTTGAGTTGTAGGAGTTCTTTATATATTCTTGATTTTAACTGATATCAAATATATGATCTGCAATTCCTCTCACCCATTCCAGAGATTGCTTTTTCACTGTTGACTATACATTTTGATACACAGGAGTGTTTAATTTTGATACAGTCCAGTTTGCCTGGAGGTAGGTGTCACCACTGATTTTCATTGGAATTCATTCTTCTAGCCAGACTTATTTTCCAGTTAATGTAATTTCTTGGCCTCTTCCCTACCTTATGGTAACACATCTTAACAAGGGGCAGATTCTCTGTACGCTTTCCCTTTGGGTGCTGGGCTGGAAGAAAAACTCTAAGTGTCTTCACTTCACGAGAGGCTGAGCCCCCAGGAGATGGAGTCCTTGGGGAGCCAACCAGTTGCTTGCTCAGATGCTCATAGCTAAGGCTACATGAAGGAGCTAAGTTTCCCTGCATCTGGAACCCAGAGTAGGTATTGGTTTTTTTGCCCTAGAATGGCGCTGGGCCCAGAAGAAAGGGGAAGATTACATTGGAAAATATTTCATTGGTTATAGCAAGAAATCCATAGTCTTTCTCCCTGGAATGTGGCTCACCTTCTGTCTAGCCCCCATGGGTGCCTGATTTCCAGGCCATATCAACCTGGCGGACATTGAAACTTGGGTCTGGTTTTCCCCAGTGCAAAGCAGCTGACTCGTGGGTCATGTGGGGAACCCACTGGGTTGAGATGCAGGATTCAAGGCTCTGCTCCCCACCCTCTAGCCAGACATCTTTAAGTCAAATCACCCATGACCTTCTGTGGTTCCTTTAATATCTATGTTCTCTTCGGCTTCTAGGACTCTTCTCATGCTCTTCCCTTTACCTGGATCACTCTTTTCTGCCTTTTCTTCCTCTGACACTCAGTTCACAGGCTTACCACAGCCTGCATACTGGACTGGGAGGTTCTGTTTAGCAATTGGTCCTTTCTCATCTAAATACAGTTTGTTCATTGAGAAAAAGATGAAAAAGCGACCGAAAGAATATCCATGCAGCTTGGGGTGTATGCGTGTGTGCAAACACACGCCTGTGTGAGCATCTGGATGTCAGCCTAGGCAGACAGTGTCTGTCTCTGTGCCCCCTCCCAGTCCCCTCCTCAGTTGCTTTCTGCAAAAGCATGACTCTCTCCTGCCTGTTTCTGGCCACTGCCCCCGCTTCTCTCCCACAACTGGCTGTAATATAAGAACTGAAGTACATTTTCCATTATGTGTTGCATTTACTCAGCACAGTCTGATGTTCTCTGCTCTTAATTCTAAAATATTTAAATTGGAATGTTTTTTGATTTTCCTCTGAAAATACCCACTTAAGGTAAATTGCCCTATTTGTATATATCCATCAATGTGCTTTTCTTTGCATTGGTGACCTTCTGTAGAAAACAAAGCCCCTGCTCTCACCCACCACTTTCCTTCCCCTTTTGGTCTGACCTTTGGTGTTCTCAGCCTGGCTTGCAGATTGCTGCTTCGACCTCAGCCCAGCCTGAGTCTCAGCCTCAGCAGCACCTATCTGTCCATTAGACTTGAGTCTAAAGCTAATCTGACCTTTTCCTCTTTCTTTGAAAGGAGTCCAAGTTGGAGGGTCCCCTACTGAGTAGCCTGGAAACAAGAGCGCAGGAGCCCCCAGTGTACAGAGCCAGAAAACCCAGCCACCAGAGGGCGCATGGACCTAAGAAAATGGTGGTGGGCTCTGCTCCTTGAAAAACCCCATCAAGCAGAGGGCGGAGCAGGGCTCACTGAGGCAGTTAGGTGTCTGCCCTTAGGGCCTCACTGAGCTGTTAAGACCAAGTCTTCCTTTCTGAATGCCCCACTCTGAAGGGCAGTCCCTTCGAATGCCCTCAGAGGCTCCTGGGTGTCAAAGCCAATGGTGCCAGACTTTGCTGAGGGTTGGGTATGGAAGAAATGTCAGGGTTGAACTTCAAGGGAATCTGGGAACTATGTTTGTAATTATTAATTTTAACGTGTATTGAACAAAAAACACTAGTAGTCTACAAAACCCTTGATGTTATTGCACCTCAATGTTTATAGCAGCAATATCAACAATAAAGAAAGTATGGAAAGAGCTCAAATTCCCATCAACAGATGAATGGATAAAGAAGATGTTATACACATGCACACACATACACACACAATGGAATTTTAGTTGGCAATCAAAAAGAATGAAATCTTGCCATTTGCAACAACGTGGATGGACCTAGAGGGTATTATACTAAGTGAAATTAGTTAGTCAGAGAAAGACAAATACATGACTTCACTCTTATGAGGAATTTAAGATATAGAACAGATGAACATAAGTGAAGGGAAGCAAAAATAATATAAAAACATGGAGTGGGACAAAACATAAGAGACTCTTAAATATACAGAATAAACTGAGGGATGCTGGAGGGATGATGGGTGGGGGGATGGGCTAAATGGGTAAGGTGCATTAAGGAGGGCACCTGTTGGGATGAGCACTGGGTGTTATACATAGGGGATGACTCACTGGAATCTACTCCTGAAATCATTGTTGCACTATATGCTAACTAACTTGGATGTAAATTTTTTTTAAAATAATTAATTAATTAATTTAAAACATAAATATTTAAAAACCCCTTGATGTTATGAATATTATTGCTTAGCATGGAGCTAAAGAAAAAGTGAGCTGATTTAAGGTTGATTTAAAAAAAAATGATTATATGAATAACTATTCCAATGGCATATGAAGGTAGTGACCAGATAATGGTGAATATCCAAATGCCTACCTGATACCACTAAGACATTTCAAAATCAACGCCATCATAACTTACCTTTTGGTTGTTTTTTTCCCACACCGGCTCCCTCCAATCCTCCTCATGTCAGTAATGGTTTGTCCACTCTTCCAGTTGCTCAGGCCAAAACACTTTAAGCCATCCTGGACTTACCCCTTTCCTTCATCCACTGTATCCAACCAGCCAGGAAATAGTCTCTGCCTAACTTTCAATGTAAAGTCAGAATTCACACACCTCTCCCACCTCCACTGGTCCCACTCTGGTCTAGACCACCATAACTTCTCTTCCAGATGCCTGCAGTTGCCTTCAGACTAGTGTCTTTGCTTCTACCTTGTCTCCCTAAAATCCTCTCCACTTACCTGCTTAAAACCTCCAAGTGCTTTACCATTATTCCTATAACAGAATCCAAACTCATGGCTGTGGTCTCCAGGCCCCATCTGTTATAGTCCCAGGCCATATCTCTGACCTTTCCTGCTATTTCTCTCCTCCTGCTTCTCTCTGCCCCAGGCCTTCTAGTCTTCTTTTAATTCTTCGCACATGCCTACCAAGTTTCTTCTTGTGGCATCACATTTATTGTCCATCTGACTTGATCCCCCTTCCTCTAGACTGTTTGTCTTTAGGCCTCTGAAGGTGCCATCACAGAGATCCATATAAAAACAGCTTCCACCTCCTGTGTCACATTCCGTCTTATTGGCCTGTTTGACTTTCTTTAAAGTATTTATTACTCTGTAATCATCTTTGTTTTCTTGTTTATTGACTGGTTCCGCCATTTCACTGTTGACACCCTGAGGCAGACATGATTGCTCTTCCCCATTGCGTTGCCAGCATTGAGAGCAGACACTAGCCAGTTACAAGGCTTGTTAAATGCTGAATGCTGGGAACTCCTTGAAGGGCTGCCTCCCTCCTGTCTCTCTGATGGAAATATTAGACCACATCTTCGCAGCTGCATCTTTCTCTCTTCCTATCCTCATATGCTCTAGGTATGCTGTGGCCACACAGGACTCTCTGGTATTCTATAACCCACCCACAGTTGTCCCACAGGGAACTCAGCTGATACCTACTTCTTCCCTCACATTTCTGTCTGCAACATCCTCATCTTTCAAAGTCAGCCAGAAAGCTACATCTCCCTGAAACTTCTTTTGATGCCTTACAAGCAGGTGTATCATCCCCGTTCACACTGCTCTTTTGTGTTTGCGTCTTTTTTTCTCCTTCCTTCTTGGGGAGACATCTGTGTGGGATTCACAGTGCCCTCCCCATAACCAAAGCTACTTGGGGCTACAAGTATGGGTGGTGGCCCCACTGAAGGCAGAGCTCCTCAAGCTGAACAGGGAGCTAGGGTAGGCAGGCATGGGATGTGATCTGGTTCCAGAAGGAAGAACGGCTTGCCATATTGACTATGGGTTCTGTTGCAGGTCACCTTCCCCCCGGCATGGACTGAGATGCCTACTACTAAGTGATTTTGCTTTTATCCAAGGCAGACATCTCCCTGGAAGGACCGTCCAGCCCTGATTTAAGACCTAACACCAAGCCAGCAACAGCTGGCTCCATTTGGGAGGATGATGAAGATGCATCTGTAGCTAAAAGGCTTGGTAAGCACAGGTCCAAAGGGGCTCTGTGCTGTGCCTGGGACCAGGGCCATGCCTCTATAAGATCTGATAGGGGTACTGGCCTGGGAGCCCAGGAATGTAAGATAGGTTGTTCCACCCTTATTTACTAGAGACTTGGAAATTTCCACCCTTGGAATCCTGGGTCATAGCACAACTGGGAGAGTTGTGAAAGAAGACATTATTTTATTTCCAATCAAACCATTCTTTCTTGGCTCCCCCAGGCTTGGTGATGCTCTGCTCTTTACCAGAACCTTTAACCTACTTGTACTTATAGGACTCAAACAAGGCAGTGCTCTAAGGGATTCAGAACAAGCTGCTAATTTTCTATCCATATACAGATTTGTCCCTGAAAACCTGATGTTTGCCAGGGTCTTGAAGGATGTAGAGAAGCTGTCTAGGCAAGCAGGACGGTGTGCCAAGTCCAAGGATCCAATTGGGCAAATAAGCTGAAGACCAAGGCCAAGGGCTCTGGTCTGTAGCTGGAGTGGAACATGAACCCAATGCTCTCTTGAGTTCCACAGGCTCTGGAATTAACTTGGCCTCACTGGATGAACTTGAATGAGTTTCTTTCCCTTTTGGGCCAACTTTCCACTTATTTTAAAGAAAAAGTTTTTCAGGACCTTTTGAAGTGCTTCTGAGGAAGAGAAGGGATGAGTTTCTCTTAACTCATACCCTTGCATCACTCAAGTTTGTGGAACTGCTCACTTCCAGGCAGACTTCAGAGTTGCCAGTTTCTATGGATCAATGTATTTAATTAGATACATTTTCTTGTTTCTCCTCTATTGGATTGAGTAAGAAAATTAAATTGGGCAATTTGTTGTTAGGTTATTTAAATGCCAACTCAGTTATATAATCTGGGCTTGTGCCATATCCCAATCCTTCCAACTTCTTCCCAGAGTGGTGGAATCAGAGGCCAGCTGGAGGAATGGGTATCCCTCAGATCTTCAGGTTGATCCTCTAGCTCTGGGGCATAGCCTGACTCTCTTTGCTAGTCTAAAAGGGCAAGGTGGGTGGTTAGAGAAGCTTCAGGGCTGGCGTTGGGTGGGAGCAGTGGTGAGATGATAGTAAACAGAAGTTCTTAGCACTGCCCACGAATTTGCAGCCTGTTCTCTTATCTGTATAATTAGTAATGTGTCTGGAGACCCTTCTGTTCTGGCTGTTTGGAGAACTCTGGCTCTAGAGTTGTCAGGAACGTCCAGTGCTGGAGTGGGGAGAAGCCTTTGTAACCCAGGTTTTGGAGGCCAAGCGAGGTGGGCTGAACAGGCAGCCAGTGGAGGTGAGCAGCAGCCTGACCTAGAGTCTAGAAGGTGCTGTCTGGCCAGGCTGCCTCAGGTTCATGATCACTTGCCCAGCTGCTGTTCCATTTCTGGCAGGAGAGCTTGGCGGGGGCGCTCTAGTGCCGCGAGTGGAGATTAACACCGCGCTTTCGAAGCGCTTGCCCACTGTACATGTCACAGGAGTCCTTTTGCAGGACCTGGACTTGAAGGAACTGGGGCATCCCAAGACCCCTGTGAGAGAAATGGAGAGAGAAGAAACCCCCGGGAGAGATGAGAAGTGCAGCCACGGACACAGGGCATGGCAGGAGGAAGTTCTTCCCCCCACACCCTCCCCTCCCTGTCAGTCCATCCCCTCTGCATAGAATCCCCTCCCATCCGTTCACACTCACCTTTCACTGACTGGGACTCTGACCGCATCTGGCAACAGCACAGTGCCACGCTGCAGAGCCATTTTTGGCAACCCCTTCTCTTTTTTGCCCAAGGAAAGGCAGGAGGTATGCAGCTGTGGGACATTTCCCCATGAGACCTGCTCTGAGACCTAATGGGGCTGCAGCCAGGAGGCCACTTTCTTGGATCCTGGCCTCCCTCGGAGCGAGCAGGCAAGTCTGTAGACAGGCTGCCCAGAACTGTTGAATTCAGGAAGGCACGGACGAGATGTGACAGGCTTACAGGGACAATGCCTGGAGGGCTCTAGCAGGGGCTGTGGACAGACACTGGGGGCACTGGGCTTGGTAAATGACATTAACAAGGCGACAACCCGAGAAGGCAAATTGGGAATGCAGACAAGGCTCCGTGACTGCGCTGGCTGTCTGCCTGTGAGTCACCTCTGCAGGTCGATTTCATTGCGGAGAATTTGGATATGCAATGTGCCTGGAAAGACAGGCTGGGTTGGAGCCCTCCCTCTAAACAATGAAACAGTTTGGAGAGTACCATGTGGGCCCAGGATCACGTGGTTGGCGGGGCCCAGAAGCCATGGCCCTTGTCTCTTTCCCTCCTTAGCCGCTCTTTTCCAAGGCCTGGGACCAGTTCCCTAGGTTTCAAGTTGAAATTGGCCTTTCCCAAAGTAACCCTGATTTGGGGGTCTCCAGAAATCCCCTTGGCCCTGCTTGATCAAGTTACCTCTTGTGGCTTGACCTCCTTGTCCCTGTTCAGTGCCTGTCATAGAGAAGATGCCAAAAAATGTTTCTTGAAAGAATGAGGAAACCAGTGTATTTATTTATTTATTTATTTTTAATATGTGTGGATTTGTCTATGTTTCCTATTATACCTATGGGATAAAAGTATAGCCTGAAGGAAACAAGTGTGTGTCCAGTATGTCCATAAGATGGCAGTGGTTTCAGGAAATATATCAGTTTAGTGCAGATGTGAGCCAGGGATTAGGTGGGGAAACAATCTGGGAAAGAAGAAACATGCTTGAAAAGAGTCCCAGGAATGCCACGCATTTTGTAGGCACAATCTTGCTCTTACCTTTTTGTTCTGATCTTCTGGAACAGGAAATAGTTTTCCTTGGCCCAAAGACAATGTAGGGTGAGCTAATGACTGTCCAAACGTGCTGAGAGCTAACTGTGCCTGCCACAGGACACCTTCAGAAAGATTCCATGATGTGAGTGATTCAAAGCACTGGCCACTGTGAGCAAGTGACCTGGAGCTTTGCCTAAAGTGACAGAAGCCCCAAATGAGTCAGCATGGGCCCAAAACTCAGGTTTCTGGTGGGTTGTTTATCCAAGTGAAGAGATAACATAACAGCCAGATGGAGTAAGCACTAACTGGTGACATTTGAGCATTTTGAGTTGGAGCTGGCTAGAACTTGATTTTTGTCTATTTTCAAATCTTGCTGTGTTTTGAACCATTTGTGAATGGCATGAAAACCCTATATTAGCTCGTATTTGCCAGTTATTTTAAGAACATATTTTTCATAGCCAGTGACTATAACGAGATCTGTAATTGCCACCTTACATTTGGGGATACCTAGTGCTTTGGACTAGTGGCCCTACAAAGCCACAACTTTGAGCTGGAAGCAGCTTTTTCCGTGCTACACAAGGAGTGGAGGCACTAGCTAGCAGCCAACGGTGAGGCACTGCCACACAAGGACCTGGGTTTTGCCTGGCTTCCGCTGTGAGCTTCAATCTGGACCTGGGATGGGGTCCAGACCTCCACCCACCTTATTGAGGCAGTGAAGAACTTGGAGGCGAGGTAAAGCTGTGACCAGCTCTGAGTGGATAACATATAGAAGGAAGGAAGGAAGTAATGTAGGTAAGGAGGAAGGGAGAGAGGCAGGGAGACTCCCGGGGCCCTATACTGGTGAGTCGTGGCCACATAATGATGACAGCTGGAAAATCCTAGGCAGGCCAGCACCCAACACTCAGAGCTTAGTGCTTAGCTCTGTGGAGTGGCAGGCTCACCCAAGGGAGGCTGGCATAAATGTCTCTCATGGAGGGGAAAGAATCAGTGGGTCATGCAGATGTGCTGGCTTGACTCTGTTGGGGAAATGCTGCAGTGCCTTCTGAGACCTGGCCAGTGGGCCTCGGTCATGCTCCTTTTAAAATGAATCTTCACAGACTTGACCGGTCTTTCCACTCGTCCCCATCACAAGGGCCATCTGAAATGGTCCTCCCCTGCCTTGAAGCCCTTTTTGGTTGACTTTCTCTGGCTCTTTCTTTGCCGTTTTCTCTTCCCTCACCCTCCTTCCTTCCTCTACCATTTCTTCTCTGCCTTTCCACTGCCCTTCCTGCCCCCTCATTCTCTTTTTCATCCACTCCTCTTTCTCCCTCAACAGCTCCCTTCCTTTGCGTTTCTTCTCCTCCTCTTTTCCTACTTCCTGTCTGGAAGTGTCCTCCCCATCCCTCCTCCACTCCATTACTCTCTTCTGCTTTCATTTTCACTTCTCATCCTTTTCGCCATTTCCTCCCTCCTCCTCTCTCCTCAGAGTCCTTTCCCTCATCTGCTGTCCTCCTTCCCTGCCCCTCCCTACCCTGCCCTCTCTCTGTCTCCTCTGGGTGGTCCTTGTCCCACTGTCCAGCCCTTACTTCTTACAGCTCTTCCCTGACACCAAGTTCTCTTCATCTCCCTTCTGTCCTTCAAGTTGTGTCTCCAGTCCCTTCTCCTCCTTTCCTTCTTAGCCTCTCCCCTGCCCATTTCTCTGAGGCCTGCATGCCTTGCCCCTCCACTCCTCCTCACATCCCAGCCTCTAGAGCTGGTGAGGATTGGGCCTCAGTGGACTTTGTGCTGAGCCAAGAGCCTGGACCCGTACTTCAAACCCCAACTCCACTCCTCCGGCCATTCTAAGCCCTCCCTCAGGCAGCAAAGACTCAGAAAAAGAGCAAGCGATGGGAGGCAGGTATGCTGTGGCAGAGTCCTCCCTCTGAGCTAACATGCCAAATGGGGCTACTGATGGCCACCTGGAAAATGATGGGGTCTGTGAAGGTTCCTGGGTTTTAGTGAGCCATGTGTTATATTTAGTCAGTGTGTCATCAGTGGAGATTGCTTTTGATGGGTACCCCCAGCAATGAGCCATCTGTGACAGAGCAAGTTCATGGGCTGAGCGCCAGGCAGATCTCCTGTACAATGACCCTTTTGCCTTCCTTTTGGAACAAAGGGTACTCTCCACGGTTGGATGGCTCTCCATCATAGCCTCTTCCTATAGAGTTTGGCCATCCTTGCCTGTCACCTGCACCTTTAGCTGCTCATTTCCCCTGCCTGTGTGTCTCAGTCTCAAGGCCCATGTCCTGGCCCTTATTTCCAGCTTGCCTCACTCTCTGCCCCTGCCTATTTTGCTGCCCTGTCCCTCTGCTCCCAGCCCGCTGTGGAGCAGCTAGGGAAACTTCCTTGGGAAGCCACTGGAGCTGCTCATCAACAAGGAGGCAGTGTAGGGGGAGGGGGTTCCTGAAGTTCACAGGACAACAGTACAACCGGATCATAGGCTCTGCATCAGAGTAGGAAAAGCTATCAGTCCTCTCCAGTCACATCCCAAGCCAAATGAGGACTGCGCCCTTCACAGAGACAGCTCACAAGGCCCAGGGGAGTTCCTGGAGATATAGGTCACCTACCAGCTGCAATTCTGTCATAGCACCAAGACCTGCCAGAGGACAACAATGGCAATCTGGGGACTCAGAGAGTACCCAAGGAGTCGGGGTAGGGTGGCTGTACAAACATTGTCTCAGGAAACACTGAAGGCCAACTAGGCCACTACATTAATTCAGTCCAAGAACTGGGGCCAGAAGCAAAGCTAGGGTAACATCAGGCCTCAGGGTCCCTCTATTAAGCAGAGGACTGCACTAAATGGTCATTCAATTGTGGTGATATTGGCTTATCAAAGCCCATTTTGCTCTAGGCACATGTGGTTACATTTAAGCCTCTTATTAACTCAACAATCTGAGTTTGCTCATTTTGCACATACAATCACTGTGGCACAAGAAGTTTAAGTGATTGGCTACAGATGTACAGTGAGTAAATAGAAGAGTCAGGTCTGTTGGCTTTATACTCCTTGGCCTGCTGTATCAAGGTGCTTCCTGATGGTGTTGGTCCAGAGATCGGGTACTCTGAGCTCTTGCCCAGCAACAACAACTTGATGGGAATAAAGGCCAATCCTCTGGGGACAAACCTCAGAACTTCTCAAGGGAGGTGGTTTCCTTTGACCAGCTGTTTTCCTCCCATCCCTATGGCTAGCTGGGAAGTAGGAAACCTCCCACAAAGCAGTGTGTTTATTCATTGTTTCAGTAATGGCAGAGGCTCTGAATGTTTGGTTAGCCACTTGCTGTTTCTACTGACTATATTCTCTGTCTCTCAGTCTCTACTTGTACTGGCTCCTTCTTCACATTCAGTCTTCAGCCTAAATATCACCATGTTTGGCCACCCAGCCTAAAGTGCCCATTCAACCAATCTTTGTCACACCACCTTATCTCTTTATTTTCTGGCCCACACTGCTCACTCATATTGTCTTTATCTCTTTGTTTGTTCAGTCTCCCTCTCCCCACCCCCTCCATTTTGTTCCACTTACTAGGCTGCCAGCTCTGTGAGTGTAAGACTAGATACCTAGTGTTATGCCCAGATCGCGATCTCCCCCAAATCCCAAGACCACCAAGGAGTCCGAGTCACGTATGCAAAGGCAAAGGGCTTAAGCTCAGGCTCCCAGACCTCACTGACACAATGGATCCATGCTGAGAGCCCCGAACAAGGGCAGAGTAGGGTTTTTATGGGGTTTGAGATGGAGGAGTTACAGAAGTTGTGACATGGGAACAGTGATCCAATCATAATTGTTCAACATCATTGACAGCAGGTTTGACCATACACGTTGTCTAGAGTATTCGTTACTTTTGGCAGGATCCAATTACAACATTTAGAGTACCTTAAAATTCAACCAATCACAGAGCCAGCCTAGGGTCTTACTCGGCAACTAACGGGTTAACTTTAACATTAGGTAACAGGGTCCTATCTATAGCTTCTATCTCCAGGCCTCTCCCTTACCAATGTGGAGGGTGGTCGCTGGCCTTTCCTGATTGGGTGTTGCAAGGGTGGTTACTCCTGCCTTGGGCAATGTGTAACTACCTGATAGTTTTGGGGAAGTTGAAATTCGGGCCTTCTAGTTCAGAAGAAGGGAACTAGTTTCCCTAGTTTCAGGGAAACTTAAAGCCTGTCATGGAGTCAGTTTGGTTTAGACGTTTAGACTTGTGGCCTTGCACCTCATCTATACCAGATACCTCAGCACATAGCAGGAGCTTAATGAATATTTGCTGTAAAGCCCAGGGGAAGCAATGACTACCCCTGCTTAGGAGAGTTGGGGAAAGTATTGAAAGATGAGTAGGAGTTTTCAAGACAGAAGTGTAGGACTGGACATTTCTAGTAAGGGAAAGAACATGTGCAAAATCTAAGATAGGAAAAAATCCTGGTGTTCATAAGAACATGAAAATGCTTTAGCTAGACTTAGGTGTAGGAGAAGATAATAGATAAAGCAGAAAAGGCCATGAGAATCCTTATCATGGAGAACCTTGAAAGCCAGGTGGAAGCATTTGTATTTTTTGGGTTGTCCATTTGCAGTGTTTGAAAGAAGGAGAAATACACATTCAGATCTTTGTTTTAATGCTATTTCTCTGCTGGCCAGCAACATAGATGGAGAGGAAGGGAGCAGTGATTAGTCTATCTACAGAAAGAGTAGTGCATGCCTTAGACAGGAAGGTACATATGGGCTGTTCATTGTGACCTGGCTTGTAATGGAACACAAGACATGTGTGTTTGAATATTAGCATTACCAGCTCCAGCCCTGACCTCTCCTGACCAAAGGTGCTGAACTTGAATACCAAGACCACAGGGAAATCTGCCTTCCTAAGCATCCTGAGATCCAGTAGTACCAATGAGGTAACTGCATGGAACTCCAAGCAAAGAAAGAGCTTCCAGAAGCCCCTCTAAAGAAAGGAAATGTCCAGATGCCTCCCACCATCTTGTCTTGCAGCATAAAAGTGTCCCATCCATGCCAGAGCTGGCTGCTCTGAGGACATCTCCATTCAGAGTGAAGATTAAGACCGCTGGGCATGAGTGTTATGCATGGACCAGAACCTGCACACATATATGCTGTACGCCTGGGGCTCTGGGATAAAGCAAACTTTGCTTGAGAAGTCACCCTGTGTCTGAGTGATGGGCTCTGAACTCTGGCCCCAACACACTTCCCTGCACTGCACACCGCTCAGTTGTTTTAATTTGACACCAGGAGGTATGATCACAGCATGGAGGAGGGCACTTGTGGGGATGAGCACTGGGTGTTATATGGGAACCAACTTGACAATAAACTATTTTTAAAAAAAAAGAAGGATGATCACATTTTTGGCAAGACCCGGGAAAGAGGAGATGGTTGTGATATTGCCCCCTTAAAGTCCCCAGTCTCTGAAATGGAAATTGGCTGCCATATCAGGAAGGAATAAGGGAGAGAAAATTGCCTTGTGGGAAATTTGGCTTAGTCAGAAATATCCCCAACAATCTTTTGCACCAGCATAGTACTTTGTCAAGTGCTGAGCTCTTTCCCATACATCAGTCTACTAGATCTTCACCATAGGGCTGTGAGATCTCTAGGGCTAAGATTAGCTTATCCAAGGAGGCATAGGCAGCCCAGAGCACTGCCATCTATGCCATTTTAGGGCCCAACCCATGCCCAAGAGGTCCTTGTGCTATAGCGGGGAACCTTGCCTATGGGCAGGAGACAGAGTTGTGGTGAGGAAACACCACAGAGCAGGTGCATTCCAAGGAGTCCCAAATGGCCAGCTCCTCTTCCTTCTTCTCTTCCTTTCTTTTCCTTTTTGTTTGTATTGAGATAAAAGTTATATAACATAAAAGTCATCATTTTAACCATTTTAAAGAGCACGATTCAATAGCATTGAGTACATTCACAATGTTGTGCAACTATTATCCCTTTCTAATTACAGAACATTTTTTAGAAATATTTTATTTGTTTTTGAGAGAGAGATAGAGACAGCATGAGCAGGGGAGGGTTAGGGAGAGAGGGAGACACAGAATTCAAAGCAGGTTCCAGGCTCTGAGCTAGCCATGAGCACAGAGCCCGATGTGAAGCTCGAAACCACGAACTGTGAGATCATGACCTGAGCTGAAGTAGGACGCTTAACCAACTGAGCCACCCAGGCGCCCCTAATTACAGAACATTTTTGTCATCCCCAAAGGAAACCTCATATGCAATAAGCAGTTACTACTATTCCCTCTCTCCCTTTTTTTCCTTTGAAAAGATTAATTGAAACTTATTTGTAGACCTCAGTTGCAGAGAGTTGAATTAAATCAACCCTTCATTCCAGGCCTAGTGATGAGAATCATAGACAGGATGTACAAGGTTTTGTTTTTCTCCCTTTATTCTAGATCTGCACATCACATCTTTCCCCCCTTCCATGGGCACCCACTCTAATGCATTTCAGATTAGTCTCTGAATATGTATGTGTTCTTGTAAAATATAGTGTTGTTTTGTGTGTGTGTTCTTAATTTGCATAAATGTTATTGTGCTATAAATCTTGTTCTGTTTCTTATTTTAAAATAAAATCAGCACTATAATTTTGAGATCAGTTCATGTTGCACATACATCTAGTTACTTCAAACTGCTGCTTAGTTTTCCATTTAAACTATCCATTCTCCTGAGGATGGCAGATGGCTTATCCCCAGTTCCATGAAGTGTCACAGCGGCTATCCTTGAACATGTCCTGATGGGGCCCATTTTGGGATAGACACCCAGATGTGGGCTCAGTCAATCATAAAGTACAGGTGTAAATGATGTTACTAAACCCCTCTGGTTCACTCTCCAAAACAGTAGAGCAGTTTACACTCTACCAGTAGGGCATGGAAGCTCCAATTTCACCTTGTCCTTGCTGACAATTGGCATTTTTCAACTTTCTAATACTTGCCAGACTGATAGGGGCCAAGTGAAATCTTATTCTTTCAATTTGTATATTCTCAATTACTAGTGAGTCAAGGGAGTCATCAGATATAGTTGGGAGGCTACAATCAATGCAGAGGAGGGTTTGGGAGACAGTAAAAGTAGTTCTGGAGTTAGATGAGGGGGACATTGAAGGGGTGGGTATGAAAGCAGTTGAGTAGATCTTAACAAATCAAGCCCTCTTACGCTCCAGCAAGCAAGCAGGGAACATGGGTCAGGAGAGGGAGAAAAGTACATGGTGGCACCAGTAACTGCAGTTAGAAAGCCAGAATTAGGCCCTGTAGACAGAGATGGCATACACAGCAGGGGTTCCTGACACAATTTTGAAGAGGAGCCAGGAGTCCAAACAGGGACTCAGTCTGAGCAGCAAATCAGTGTCAAGACTTGTTCCAGGCACCTTATGACCAGAAACACTGCCCCAGTGGAGTCTTACATTGGCCCAGCTGCAAGCCAGCACTCCAGCTTCATCTTAGTTGAGTAGGCACTTTTTCAAGGTCAGAGTCACTTGCACTGGAGGTGTTTAAGGAATGACTGCATGGCCACAAGAAGGTGGGGTTTGGGCACGTGTTTGGAGTGTAGATCATTATTCTATGCCATTGATCCACTGGCTTCTGAGCTGATTTGGGAATGGGTTCAAAACACAGGTGACAGTCCCTACCCTGTTGACTTACCCCAAGGTAGGAAATGAGAAATGCAGAGCAGTGCTTCTCACACTGCCTGGGTTGGAAGGACTAGTTTTCCAATGTCCATTTTGTCACAATTGATACTTTTGTAAAATACAAAATCACACACTTCTGTGTTGCAGCCGTACCAAATGGCTGTAACAGTACCTAAATAACTACTCTTATTGTTGTACCCATTTCATCAGCAAGCACTCACCTGTGGACCACACTTTGCATAATACAAGTTCGGATGATCATCCTTTAGAGATCATTTCCAGCCTGGAGGTTGTAGGCCACTGTGCCTCTGGTTTTGGTCACCAAAAGTTGCCCTGACTCTACTCCAGCTTGTGAGGTTTCCCTGGGGTCAGGCCCTTTTGTCTTGGTTCACCAACTGAGAGCCTAGTTTGCCATATGCTTCTCTTGACTCCCAGTTTCCCACTCTCTGTGAAGGTGGAAGATTATATAGGTGTTTTGTTTTTTTTTTTT
>JAESUZ010001872.1:0-14296 GCA_017311185.1 Proteles cristata cristata | reverse complement strand
ATTCAGTTACCATATTGCTGTACTAAGTAATGCTTGAAAACACATCATGGAACTAAAAGGTAAGTGTTATGTACTCAGCTCGGTGAAAGAACGCTGTGGGGAACGGATCCTACACTACCATCATGTTTCCCTAGGTGGATAGTGATTGAGAAAACATGCTGAGTCCAATGTGGGAAGCGCAGTGTGCTGGCCTCTGAGAAAACTCACTGTCGAGATTGTAGTGGAGAACAGCTACAATCTTATTTCACTGTTAAGAATGTGTGAAACCTAGGGCCTGGAGGTATAAGATGAATGTTATTTACTCAACTCTGTGAAAGAACACTGTACGGAATGTATCTTTCAAATACCGTCATGGTTTCCTAGGTTGGTCGTGATGGAAACCATATGCTGAGACCACTGAAGGAAGTGTAGGATGCTCAACTCGGGGAAACAACACTGCGGAATGCAGCATTCAGTTATCCTATTGTTTCCCTAAGTGGGTAATAGTTGAAAACACATGCATGGAAATCTAAGCTTAGTGTGATATTTTCATCTCGGTGAAAGAACACTGTGGCGAAGCCCTCTTTCAACTACCGTCATCTTTCACTAGGTAGATAGTGACAGAAAACAGATGCTGAGAATACAAAAGTGGTGCAGGGTGCTCGACTCTGTGAACCAATACTGGGCGGAATACAGCATTTAGTTACCATACTGTTTCACTGAGGAACGTTTGAAAACACATGCATGGAGGTATAAGCTGAGTGTGATATAATCAACTCTTTAAAAGTACACTGTGGGGACCCTCCTTCAACTCCCATCATCTTTCACTAGGTCGATAGTGATTGAAAACAGATGCTGAGACCATGAAGGAAGTGCAGGGTGCTCGACTCTGGAACAACACTGTGTCAACTACACCATTCAGTTACCATACTGTTTCACTAAGTTCCAAATGTTTGAAAAGACATGCATGGAAATATAAGCTCAGTGTGATATACTCAACTCCAGGAAAGACCACTGTGGGGATGCCATCACTCAATTATCATCAACGTTCACTAGTTAGATAGTAACTGAAAACAGCTGGTGGCACCAATGAAGGAGGAGCAGGCTGCTCAACCATGTACAACATTCTGTAGAATGCAGCATTCAGTTACCACATGGTTTCTCTTAGGTTTCAATTTTGAAATACATGCATTGAAGGAGAAGGGAAGTCTTCAACACAACTCTGTCCAAGAACACTGTCGGGGAACCCATCGTACAACTACCATCGTGTTTCCCTGGATTGACAGTGATTGCAAATACATGCTGAGGACCACCGGGGTGGCTCAGTCGTTTAAGCGTCCGACTTCGGCTCAGGTCATGATCTCACGGTCCGTGGGTTCTTGCCCTGCGTTGGGCTCTGTGCCCACAGCTCAGAGCCAGGAGCGTGTTTCGGATTCTGTGGATCCCTCTCTCTCCTTTCCTTGCATGCTCATACACTCTCTCTCTCTCGCAAAATAAATAAACATTAAGAATTAAAAAAGGACAGAAAGAAAGAGATAAAGAAAGAAAGAAAGAAAAGTCATGCGGAGACCAATGTGGGAAGTGCCCTGTCTGAACTCTCTAAAAGACACTCTACGGACTGAAATATTCTGGTACAATCTTGTTTCACTAAGTAGGCAATCTGAAAACTATGGCCTGGAAGTATAAGATGAGTGTTATAGACAAAACTCTGTGAAAGAACACTGTGTGCAATGCATCTTTCAACTACCATCATGCTTTCCTAGGTTGGCAGTGACGGAAAACAAATGCTGAGACCATTGAAGTAAGTGCAGGGTCTGCATTCTCTGATAGAACACTGTGAGGAATGCAAAATTCACTCCCCATATTGTTCACCTAAGTGAGTAATGTTTGAAAACACATGCATACATGTATAAGCTCAGTGTGATATACTCAACTCTTTAGAAGTACACTGTGGGGACCCCTCATTCAATTCCCATCAACTTTCACAAGGTAGATAGTGACTGAAAACAGATGCTGAGACCGTGAAGGAAGTGCAGACGGTGCTCGACTCTGAAACAACACTGTGTGTACTGAAACGTTCAGTTACCATACTGCTTCACTAAGTGACTAATGTTTGACAACAGGCATGGAAGTACAAGCTGAGTGTTCTATACTCAACTCTGTGAAAGAACACTGTGGCAAAACCCTCATTAAACTGCGTTCATCTTTCATGAGGTAGATAGATACTGAAAACATATGCTGAGATCAATGAAAGAAGTGCAGGGTGCTCGACTGTGTGAAACGACACTGCGAAATGCTACATTCAGTTACCATATTGCTGTACTAAGAAATGCTTGAAAACACATCATGGAACTAAAGGTAAGTGTTATGTACTCAGCTCGGTGAAAGAACGCTGTGGGGAACGGATCCTAGACTACCATCATATTTCCCTAGGTGGATAGTGATTGAGAAAACATGCTGAGTCCAATGTGGGAAGCACAATGTGCTGGCCTCTGAGAAAACTCACTGTCGAGAGTGAAGTGGAGCACAGCTACGATCTTATTTCACTGTTAGTAATGTGTGAAACCTAGGGCCTGGAGGTATAAGATGAATGTTATTTCCTCAACTCTGTGAAAGAACACTGTGCGGAATGGATCTTTCAAATACCGTCATGGTTTGCTAGGTTGGTCATGATGGAATCCATGTGCTGAGACCACTGAAGGAAGTGCAGGATGCTCAACTCGGGGAAACAACACTGTGCGGAATGCAGCATTCAGTTATCCTATTGTTTCCCTAAGTGGGTAATAGTTGAAAACACATGCATGGAAATCTAAGCTTAGTGTGATATTTTCATCTCGGTGAAAGAACACTGTGGCGAAGCCCTCATTCAACGACCGTCATCTTTCACTAGGTAGATAGTGACAGAAAACAGATGCTGAGAATACAAAAGGGGTGCAGGGTGCTCGACTCTGTGAAGCAATACTGGCGGAATACAGCATTTAGTTACCATACTGTTTCACTGAGGAACGTTTGAAAACATATGCATGGAGGTATAAGCTGAGTGTGATATAATCAACTCTTTAAAAGTACACTGTGGGGACCCTCCTTCAACTCCCATCACCTTTGACTAGGTAGATAGTGATTGAAAACAGATGCTGAGACCATGAAGGAAGTGCAGGGTGCTCGACTCTGGAACAACACTGTGTGAACTAACCATTCAGTTACCATACTGTTTCACTAAGTTCCAAATGTTTGAAAAGACATGCATGGAAATATAAGCTCACTGTGATATACTCAACTCCAGGGAAGACCACTGTGGGGAAGCCATCACTCAATTTTCATCAACGTTCACTAGTTAGATGTAACTGAAAACAGCTGGTGGCACCAATGAAGGAGGAGCAGGCTGCTCAACCATGTACAACATTCTGTAGAATGCAGCATTCAGTTACCACATGGTTTCTCTTAGGTTTCAATTTTGAAATACATGCATTGAAGTAGAAGGGAAGTCTTCAACACAACTCTGTGCAAGTACACTGTGGGGGAACCCATCGTACAAGTACCATCGTGTTTCCCTGGATTGACAGTGATTACAAATACATGCTGAGGACCACCTGGGTGGCTCAGTCGGTTAAGCGTCCGACTTCGGCTCAGGTCATGATCTCACGGTCCGTGGGTTCGTGCCCTGCGTTGGGCTCTGTGCCCACAGCTCAGAGCCAGGAGCGTGTTTCGGATTCTGTGGATCCCTCTCTCTCTCCTCCTCGCATGCTCATACACTCTCTCTCTCTCGCAAAATAAATAAACATTAAAAATTAAAAAAGGAAAGAAAGAAAGAGATAAAGAAAGAAAGAAAGAAGGAAGGAAGGAAGGAAGGAAGGAAAGAAAGAAAGAAAGAAAAGTCATGCGGAGACCAATGTGGGAACTGCCGTGTCTGAAGTCTCTAAAAGTCACTGTACGGACTGAAATATTCAGGTACAATCTTGTTTCCCTAAGTAGGCAATCTGAAAACTATGGCCTTGAAGTATAAGATGAGTGTTATAGACAAAACTCTGTGAAAGAACACTGTGTGCAATGCATCTTTCAACTACCATCATGCTTTCCTAGGTTGGCAGTGACTGAAAACAAATGCTGAGACCATTGAGTAAGTGCAGGGTGCTGGATTCTCTGATAGAACACTGTGAGGAATGCAAAATTCACTCCGCTTATTGTTCACCTAAGTGAGTAATGTTGGAAAACACATGCATACATGTATAAGCTCAGTGTGATATCCTCAACTCTTTAGAAGTACACTGTGGGGACCCCTCATTCTACTCCCATCATCTTTCACAAGGTAGATAGTGACTGAAAACAGATGCTGAGACCGTGAAGGAAGTGCAGAGGGTGCTCGACTCTGAAACAACACTGTGTGTACTACAACGTTCAGTTACCATACTGTTTCACTAAGTGACTAATGTTTGACAACAGGCATGGAAGTACAAGCTGAGTGTTCTATACTCAACTCTGTGAAAGAACACTGTGGCAAATCCCTCATTAAACAGCGCTCATCTTTCATGAGGTAGATAGATACTGAAACATATGCTGAGATCAATGAAAGAAGTGCAGGGTGCTCGACTCTGTGAAACGACACTGCGAAATGCAACATTCAGTTACCATATTGCTGTACTAAGTAATGCTTGAAAACACATCATGGAACTAAAAGGTAAGTGTTATGTACTCAGCTCGGTGAAAGAACGCTGTGGGGAACGGATCCTACACTACCATCATGTTTCCCTAGGTGGATAGTGATTGAGAAAACATGCTGAGTCCAATGTAGGAAGCGCAGTGTGCTGGCCTCTGAGAAAACTCACTGTCGAGATTGTAGTGGAGAACAGCTACAATCTTATTTCACTGTTAGGAATGTGTGAAACCTAGGGCCTGGAGGTATAAGATGAATGTTATTTACTCAACTCTGTGAAAGAACACTGTGCGGAATGTATCTTTCAAATACCGTCATGGTTTCCTAGGTTGGTCGTGATGGAAACCATATGCTGAGACCACTGAAGGAAGTGTAGGATGCTCAACTCGGGGAAACAACACTGCGGAATGCAGCATTCAGTTATCCTATTGTTTCCCTAAGTGGGTAATAGTTGAAAACACATGCATGGAAATCTAAGCTTAGTGTGATATTTTCATCTCGTTGAAAGAACACTGTGGCGAAGCCCTCATTCAACTACCGTCATCTTTCACTAGGTAGATAGTGACAGAAAACAGATGCTGAGAATACAAAAGTGGTGCAGGGTGCTCGACTCTGTGAACCAATACTGGGCGGAATACAGCATTTAGTTACCATACTGCTTCACTGAGGAACGTTTGAAAACACATGCATGGAGGTATAAGCTGAGTGTGATATAATCAACTCTTTAAAAGTACACTGTGGGGACCCTCCTTCAACGCCCATCATCTTTCACTAGGTCGATAGTGATTGAAAACAGATGCTGAGACCATGAAGGAAGTGCAGGGTGCTCGACTCTGGAACAACACTGTGTCAACTACACCATTCAGTTACCATACTGTTTCACTAAGTTCCAAATGTTTGAAAACACATTCATGGAAATATAAGCTTAGTTTGATATACTCAACTCCAGGAAAGACCACTGTGGGGAAGCCATCACTCAATTATCATCAACGTTCACTAGTTAGATAGTAACTGAAAACAGCTGGTGGCACAAATGAAGGAGGAGCAGGCTGCTCAACCATGTACAACATTCTGTAGAATGCAGCATTCAGTTACCACATGGTTTCTCTTAGGTTTCAATTTTGAAATACATGCATTGAAGTAGAAGGGAAGTCTTCAACACAACTCTGTCCAAGAACACTGTGGGGGAACCCATCGTACAACTACCATCGTGTTTCCCTGGATTGACAGTGATTGCAAATACATGCTGAGGACCACCTGGGTGGCTCAGTCGGTTAAGCGTCCGACTTCGGCTCAGGTCATGATCTCACGGTCCGTGGGTTCTTGCCCTGCGTTGGGCTCTGTGCCCACAGCTCAGAGCCAGGAGCGTGTTTCGGATTCTGTGGATCCCTCTCTCTCCCCTCCTCGCATGCTCATACACTCTCTCTCTCTCGCAAAATAAATAAACATTAAAAATTAAAAAAGGAAAGAAAGAAAGAGATAAAGAAAGAAAGAAAGTAGGAAGGAAGGAAGGAAGGAAGGAAGGAAGGAAAGAAAGAAAGAAACGTCATGCGGAGACCAATGTGGGAACTGCCGTGTCTGAACTCTATAAAAGTCACTGTACGGACTGAAATATTCAGGTACAATCTTGTTTCCCTAAGTAGGCAATCTGAAAACTATGGCCTGGAAGTATAAGATGAGTGTTATACAGAAAACTCTGTGAAAGAACACTGTGTGCAATGCATCTTTCAACTACCATCATGCTTTCCTAGGTTGGCAGTGACTGAATACAAATGCTGAGACCATTGAGTAAGTGCAGGGTGCTGGATTCTCTGATAGAACACTGTGAGGAATGCAAAATTCACTCCCCATATTGTTCACCTAAGTGAGTAATGTTTGAAAACACATGCATACATGTATAAGCTCAGTGTGATATACTCAACTCTTTAGAAGTACACTGTGGGGACCCCTCATTCAATTCCCATCAACTTTCACAAGGTAGATAGTGACTGAAAACAGATGCTGAGACCGTGAAGGAAGTGCAGACGGTGCTCGACTCTGCAACAACACTGTGTGTACTAAAACGTTCAGTTACCATACTGCTTCACTAAGTGACTAATGTTTGACAACAGGCATGGAAGGACAAGCTGAGTGTTCTATACTCAACTCTGTGAAAGAACACTGTGGCAAATCCCTCATTAAACTGCGTGCATCTTTCATGAGGTAGATAGATACTGAAAACATATGCTGAGATCAATGAAAGAAGTGCAGGGTGCTCGAGTCTGTGAAACAACATTGCGGAATGCAACATTCAGTTACCATATTGCTGTACTAACTTAGTAATGTTTGAAAACATATCTTGGAACTCTAAGGGAAGTGTTATGTACTCAACTCTGTGAAAGAACCCTGTGGAGAACGGATTGTACACTACCGTCATGTTTCCCTAGGTGGATGGTGATTGAGAACACATGCTGAGTCCAATTGGGAAGTTCAGTGTGCCGGGCTCTGAGAAAACTCACTGTCCAGAGTGTACGGGAGCACAGCTACAATCTTATTTCACTGTTAGTAATGTGTGAAACCTAGGGCCTGGAGGTATAAGATGAATGTTATATACTCAACTCTGTGAAAGACCAGTGTGCGGAATGTATCATTCAAATACCATCATGGTTTCCTTGGTTGGTCGTGATGGAAACCATATGCTGAGACCACTGAAGCAAGTGCAGGATGCTCAACTCGGGGAAACAACACTGTGCGGAATGCAGCATTCAGTTATCCTCTTGTTTCCCTAAGTGAGTAATAGTTGAAAACACATGCATGGAAATCTAAGCTTAGTGTGATATTTTCATCTCGGTGAAAGAACACTGTAGCGAAGCCCTCATTCAACGACCGTCATCTTTCACTAGGTAGATAGTGACAGAAAACAGATGCTGAGAATACAAAAGGGGTGCAGGGTGCTCGACTCTGTGAAGCAATACTGGGCGGAATACAGCATTTAGTTACCATACTGTTTCACTGAGGAACGTTTGAAAACATATGCATGGAGGTATAAGCTGAGTGTGATATAATCAACTCTTTAAAAGTACACTGTGGGGACCCTCCTTCAACTCCCATCACCTTTTACTAGGTAGATAGTGATTGAAAACAGATGCTGAGACCATGAAGGAAGTGCAGGGTGCTCGACTCTGGAACAACACTGTGTGAAGTAACCATTCAGTTACCATACTGTTTCACTAAGTTCCAAATGTTTCAAAAGACATGCATGGAAATATAAGCTCACTGTGATATACTCAACTCCAGGAAAGACCACTGTGGGGAAGCCATCACTCAATTTTCATCAACGTTCGCTAGTTAGATGTAACTGAAAACAGCTGGTGGCACCAATGAAGGAGGAGCAGGCTGCTCAACCATGTACAACATTCTGTAGAATGCAGCATTCAGTTACCACATGGTTTCTCTGAGGTTTCAATTTTGAAATACATGCATTGAAGTAAAAGGGAAGTCTTCAACACAACTCTGTGCAAGTACACTGTGGGGGAACCCATCGTACAAGTACCATCGTGTTTCCCTGGATTGATAGTGATTGCAAATGCATGCTGAGAACCACCTGGGTGGCTCAGTCGGTTAAGCGTCCGACTTCGGCTCAGGTCATGATCTCACGGTCCGTGGGTTCTTCCCCTGCGTTGGGCTCTGTGCCCACAGCTCAGAGCCAGGAGCGTGTTTCGGAGTCTGTGGATCCCTCTCTCTCCCCTCCTCGCATGCTCATACACTCTCTCTCTCTCGCAAAATAAATAAACATTAAAAATTAAAAAAGGAAAGAAAGAAAGAGATAAAGAAAGAAAGAAGGAAGGAAGGAAGGAAGGAAGGAAGGAAGGAAGGAAGCAAAGAAAGAAAGAAAAGTCATGCGGAGACCAATGTGGGAAGTGCCGTGTCTGAACTCTATAAACGTCACTGTACGGACTGAAATATTCAGGTACAATCTTGTTTCCCTAAGTAGGCAATCTGAAAACTATGGCCTGGAAGTATAAGATGAGTGTTTTAGGCAAAACTCTGTGAAAGAGCACTGTGTGCAATGCATCTTTCAACTACCATCATGCTTTCCGAGGTTGGCAGTGACTGAAAATAAATGCTGAGACCATTAGGTAAGTGCAGGGTGCTGGATTCTCTGATAGAACCCTGTGAGGAATGCAAATTCAGTCCCCATTTGTTCACCTAAGTGAGTAAGGTTTGAAAACACATGCATACATGTATATGCTCAGTGTGATATACTCAACTCTTTAGAAGTACACTGTGGGGACCCCTCATTCTACTCCCATCATCTTTCACAAGGTAGATAGGGACTGAAAACAGATGCTGAGACCGTGAAGGAAGTGCAGAGGGTGCTCGACTCTGAAACAACAATGTGTGTACTACAACGTTCAGTTACCATACTGTTTCACTAAGTGACTAATGTTTGACAACAGGCATGGAAGTACAAGCTGAGTGTTCTATACTCAACTCTGTGAAAGAACACTGTGGCAAATCCCTCATTAAACTGCGCTCATCTTTCATGAGGTAGATAGATACTGAAAACCTATGCTGAGATCAATGAAAGAAGTGCAGGGTGCTCGACTCTGTGA
Source organism: Proteles cristata cristata (assembly GCA_017311185.1). NCBI lineage: Eukaryota > Metazoa > Chordata > Mammalia > Carnivora > Hyaenidae > Proteles > Proteles cristata. The sequence goes on along the minus strand of JAESUZ010001872.1, from coordinate 5,071 downwards.
AACGACACTGCGAAATGCAACATTCAGTTACCATATTGCTGTACTAAGTAATGCTTGAAAACACATCATGGAACTAAAAGGTCAGTGTTATGTACTCAGCTCGGTGAAAGAACGCTGTGGGGAACGGATCCTACACTACCATCATGTTTCCCTAGGTGGATAGTGATTGAGAAAACATGCTGAGTCCAATGTGGGAAGCGCAGTGTGCTGGCCTCTGAGAAAACTCACTGTCGAGATTGTAGTGGAGAACAGCTACAATCTTATTTCACTGTTAGGAATGTGTGAAACCTAGGGCCTGGAGGTATAAGATGAATGTTATTTACTCAACTCTGTGAAAGAACACTGTGCGGAATGTATCTTTCAAATACCGTCATGGTTTCCTAGGTTGGTCGTGATGGAAACCATATGCTGAGACCACTGAAGGAAGTGTAGGATGCTCAACTCGGGGAAACAACACTGCGGAATGCAGCATTCAGTTTTCCTATTGTTTCCCTAAGTGGGTAATAGTTGAAAACACATGCATGGAAATCTAAGCTTAGTGTGATATTTTCATCTCGGTGAAAGAACACTGTGGCGAAGCCCTCATTCAACTACCGTCATCTTTCACTAGGTAGATAGTGACAGAAAACAGATGCTGAGAATACAAAAGTGGTGCAGGGTGCTCGACTCTGTGAACCAATACTGGGCAGAATACAGCATTTAGTTACCATACTGTTTCACTGAGGAACGTTTGAAAACACATGCATGGAGGTATAAGCTGAGTGTGATATAATCAACTCTTTAAAAGTACACTGTGGGGACCCTCCTTCAACTCCCATCATCTTTCACTAGGTCGATAGTGATTGAAAATAGATGCTGAGACCATGAAGGAAGTGCAGGGTGCTCGACTCTGGAACAACACTGTGTCAACTACACCATTCAGTTACCATACTGTTTCACTAAGTTCCAAATGTTTGAAAAGACATGCATGGAAATATAAGCTCAGTGTGATATACTCAACTCCAGGAAAGACCACTGTGGGGATGCCATCACTCAATTATCATCAACGTTCACTAGTTAGATAGTGACTGAAAACAGCTGGTGGCACCAATGAAGGAGGAGCAGGCTGCTCAACCATGTACAACATTCTGTAGAATGCAGCATTCAGTTACCACATGGTTTCTCTTAGGTTTCAATTTTGAAATACATGCATTGAAGTAGAAGGGAAGTATTCAACACAACTCTGTCCAAGAACACTCTCGGGGAACCCATCGTACAACTACCATCGTGTTTCCCTGGATTGACAGTGATTGCAAATACATGCTGAGGACCACCGGGGTGGCTCAGTCGTTTAAGCGTCCGACTTCGGCTCAGGTCATGATCTCACGGTCCGTGGGTTCTTGCCCTGCGTTGGGCTCTGTGCCCACAGCTCAGAGCCAGGAGCGTGTTTTGGATTCTGTGGATCCCTCTCTCTCCCCTCCTCGCATGCTCATACACTCTCTCTCTCTCGCAAAATAAATAAACATTAAAAATTAAAAAAGGAAAGAAAGAAAGAGATAAAGAAATAAAGAAAGTAGGAAGGAAGGAAGGAAGGAAGGAAGGAAGGAAGGAAGGAAGGAAGGAAAGAAAGAAAGAAACGTCATGCGGAGACCAATGTGGGAAGTGCTGTGTCTGAACTCTATAAAAGTCACTGTACGGACTGAAATATTCAGGTACAATCTTGTTTCCCTAAGTAGGCAATCTGAAAACTATGGCCTGGAAGTATAAGATGAGTGTTATACAGAAAACTCTGTGAAAGAACACTGTGTGCAATGCATCTTTCAACTACCATCATGCTTTCCTAGGTTGGCAGTGACTGAATACAAATGCTGAGACCATTGAGTAAGTGCAGGGTGCTGGATTCTCTGATAGAACACTGTGAGGAATGCAAAATTCAGTCCCCATATTGTTCACCTAAGTGAGTAATGTTTGAAAACACATGCATACATGTATAAGCTCAGTGTGATATACTCAACTCTTTAGAAGTACACTGTGGGGACCCCTCATTCAATTCCCATCAACTTTCACAAGGTAGATAGTGACTGAAAACAGATGCTGAGACCGTGAAGGAAGTGCAGAGGGTGCTTGACTCTGAAACAACACTGTGTGTACTAAAACGTTCAGTTACCATACTGCTTCACTAAGTGACTAATGTTTGACACCAGGCATGGAAGTACAAGCTGAGTGTTCTATACTCAACTCTGTGAAAGAACACTGTGGCAAATCCCTCATTAAACTGCGTTCATCTTTCATGAGGTAGATAGATACTGAAAACATATGCTGAGATCAATGAAAGAAGTGCAGGGTGCTCGACTCTGTGAAACGACACTGCGAAATGCAACATTCAGTTACCATATTGCTGTACTAAGAAATGCTTGAAAACACATCATGGAACTAAAAGGTAAGTGTTATGTACTCAGCTCGGTGAAAGAACGCTGTGGGGAACGGATCCTAGACTACCATCATATTTCCCTAGGTGGATAGTGATTGAGAAAACATGCTGAGTCCAATGTGGGAAGCACAATGTGCTGGCCTCTGAGAAAACTCACTGTCGAGAGTGAAGTGGAGCACAGCTACGATCTTATTTCACTGTTAGTAATGTGTGAAACCTAGGGCCTGGAGGTATAAGATGAATGATATTTCCTCAACTCTGTGAAAGAACACTGTTCGGAATGTATCTTTCAAATACCGTCATGGTTTCCTAGGTTGGTCGTGATGGAAACCATATGCTGAGCCCACTGAAGGAAGTGCAGGATGCTCAACTCGGGGAAACAACACTGTGCGGAATGCAGCATTCAGTTATCCTATTGTTTCCCTAAGTGAGTAATAGTTGAAAACACATGCATGGAAATCTAAGCTTAGTGTGATATTTTCATCTCGGTGAAAGAACACTGTGGCGAAGCCCTCATTCAACGACCGTCATCTTTCACTAGGTAGATAGTGACAGAAAACAGATGCTGAGAATACAAAAGGGGTGCAAGGTGCTCGACTCTGTGAAGCAATACTGGGCGGAATACAGCATTTAGTTACCATACTGTTTCACTGAGGAACGTTTGAAAACATATGCATGGAGGTATAAGCTGAGTGTGATATAATCAACTCTTTAAAAGTACACTGTGGGGACCCTCCTTCAACTCCCATCACCTTTTACTAGGTAGATAGTGATTGAAAACAGATGCTGAGACCATGAAGGAAGTGCAGGGTGCTCGACTCTGGAACAACACTGTGTGAACTAACCATTCAGTTACCATACTGTTTCACTAAGTTCCAAATGTTTGAAAAGACATGCATGGAAATATAAGCTCACTGTGATATACTCAACTCCAGGGAAGACCACTGTGGGGAAGCCATCACTCAATTTTCATCAACGTTCGCTAGTTAGATGTAACTGAAAACAGCTGGTGGCACCAATGAAGGAGGAGCAGGCTGCTGAACCATGTACAACATTCTGTAGAATGCAGCATTCAGTTACCACATGGTTTCTCTTAGGTTTCAATTTTGAAATACATGCATTGAAGTAAAAGGGAAGTCTTCAACACAACTCTGTGCAAGTACACTGTGGGGGAACCCATCGTACAAGTACCATCGTGTTTCCCTGGATTGATAGTGATTGCAAATACATGCTGAGAACCACCTGGGTGGCTCAGTCGGTTAAGCGTCCGACTTCGGCTCAGGTCATGATGTCACGGTCCGTGGGTTCGTGCCCTGCGTTGGGCTCTGTGCCCACAGCTCAGAGCCAGGAGCGTGTTTCGGATTCTGTGGATCCCTCTCTCTCCCCTCCTCGCATGCTCATACACTCTCTCTCTCTCGCAAAATAAATAACATTAAAAATTAAAAAAGGAAAGAAAGAAAGAGATAAAGAAAGAAAGAAAGAAAGAGATAAAGAAAGAAAGAAGGAAGGAAGGAAGGAAGGAAGGAAGGAAAGAAAGAAAGAAAAGTCATGCGGAGACCAATGTGGGAAGTGCCGTGTCTGAACTCTATAAACGTCACTGTACGGACTGAAATATTCAGGTACAATCTTGTTTCCCTAAGTAGGCAATCTGAAAACTATGGCCTGGAAGTATAAGATGAGTGTTTTAGACAAAACTCTGTGAAAGAGCACTGTGTGCAATGCATCTTTCAACTACCATCATGCTTTCCGAGGTTGGCAGTGACTGAAAATAAATGCTGAGACCATTGAGTAAGTGCAGGGTGCTGGATTCTCTGATAGAACACTGTGAGGAATGCAAATTCAGTCCCCATTTGTTCACCTAAGTGAGTAAGGTTTGAAAACACATGCATACATGTATATGCTCAGTGTGATATACGCAACTCTTTAGAAGTACACTGTGGGGACCCCTCATTCTACTCCCATCATCTTTCACAAGGTAGATAGGGACTGAAAACAGATGCTGAGACCGTGAAGGAAGTGCAGAGGGTGCTCGACTCTGAAACAACAATGTGTGTACTACAACGTTCAGTTACCATACTGTTTCACTAAGTGACTAATGTTTGACAACAAGCTGAGTGTTCTATACTCAACTCTGTGAAAGAACACTGTGGCAATGCCTCATTAAACTGCGCTCATCTTTCATGAGGTAGATAGATACTGAAAACATATGCTGAGATCAATGAAAGAAGTGCAGGGTGCTCGACTCTGTGAAACGACACTGCGAAATGCAACATTCAGTTACCATATTGCTGTACTAAGTAATGCTTGAAAACACATCATGGAACTAAAAGGTAAGTGTTATGTACTCAGCTCGGTGAAAGAACGCTGTGGGGAACGGATCCTACACTACCATCATGTTTCCCTAGGTGGATAGTGATTGAGAAAACATGCTGAGTCCAATGTAGGAAGCGCAGTGTGCTGGCCTCTGAGAAAACTCACTGTCGAGATTGTAGTGGAGAACAGCTACAATCTTATTTCACTGTTAGGAATGTGTGAAACCTAGGGCCTGGAGGTATAAGATGAATGTTATTTACTCAACTCTGTGAAAGAACACTGTACGGAATGTATCTTTCAAATACCGTCATGGTTTCCTAGGTTGGTCGTGATGGAAACCATATGCTG
>JAESUZ010001871.1:0-29348 GCA_017311185.1 Proteles cristata cristata | reverse complement strand
GAGACAGAGACAGAGACAGAGACAGACAGACAGACAGACAGCATGAGCAGGGGAGGGTCAGAGAGAGAGACACACATACACAGAATCCAAAACAGCCTCCTAACTCTGAGCTAGCTGTCAGCACAGAGCCTGACGCGGGGCTCTAACCCACGAAGCGTGAGATCATGACCTGAGCCGAAGTCGGATGCCTAACCGACTGAGCCGCCCAGGCGACCCCCCTTTGCCAGATTTTCATGGGTCCTGCTCCCTTTCTTCACACCACATTTGATCAAATGTCATCTCATCAAGAAATCCACTCCTAGTCAGTGGGTCCTGGAGAACCTCTCGGTGCCCATAAGTCTTCCGCTCCCTCTGGCTTGTTTTCCTTCATGACACTTAGCACTTCCTGAAATTACATTCGGTTTACTCGTAGATCACCTGCTACCCACTGAAATGGCAATGCCGTCATGAGGCCAGGCCCGTCTCGACCCCACGGGGTCCAGCACCCTGCCTCCTCTAAATAGAAGCTCTATAAATATGCTAAGACGTGAGTTTGGAAAAGATCTTTTCTTAGACCATGAATTGTGATCAAGGAAGGAACAGTGACAGAATCTGTATAAATACGATCATCACCAGAAATGAAAACTGTGACAAAAATGGGGTTTACAACTGCTTAACATACCCCACACCTGGAAAGCCATCATTTGGGGGTGGGAAAAGCAGGAAAATTGGGCTCTTTTACATTTTAAAGACTTGCCTACTTTTCTGTCTTTAAAAAAAAGAATCCCTAGCTGGGGTTGGAGGCTCCTGCACCCTGGCTGAAATGTCTCAGGCATTTCCATGTTCAGAGGGAGTGTCTGAAGAATGGCCTTCCAGTTCTCTGATGACCCAAGGATGTGGCAGAGCTGACCTAAAAAGCCACTGTGGTTGAGCCCGGCAAGGAGGTGCTGGCCCACCACTCTGCACATGGTTGAATGTGGTCTCCCCATCCATGGCACAGAGATGTGGGCACCCAGGAAGGACTTGAACCCTCTGACAGACCCAAACTCCACTAGGGATTTCATTTTTCCCTGGAATCCAGTTTTTCCTAGAACCCATCCCCCCATCCCGCTCAACCCCAAAGGAGACATCTACCAACTGGGAATAGAATCCACATGCCCTGAAGGCATCAGATAAGGGGAAAGCATATGCAGATGCTAGAAACATCTCCTATATCAACATGTTCTGGACTTGCTGCCTCTTAAGTCTAAGTATATAGATTCCAAGAGTCTGGCTGGCAAACGGAGTATGTAGACAAGTTCCTTCATCCATCCTTCCTTTTTCCTTCCTTCTTTCCATTCGTCCATCCTTCCTTTCATCCATCCGTCCTCCTTCCCACTATCCCTAGATCCACCTATCCATCTACCCATGCACTAATTTATTCATAAATTCCTTCCTTTATCCACCTATCCATCTACCCATCTATCCATCAATCCACCATCATTAGTACTTTCATCCAACCATCTATACATCCATACATCCATTCATCATCCATCCATCCATCCACTCATCCACCCACCCATCCACCCACCACACAAGCCATACTGGGCATCTGTCATGAATGAGGCACTAGACTAAGGAGAGATACATCAAGCCCCTCAGGGAGCTTACAGTCCAGGCAGGTAGACAGACTTGTCCACAGATCACTCCTTCTGCAGCATGGCTGGTATCATGAGACAGACGGATGCAGATGGGCCTATAGGGCCACGGAAAGAGGTAAGGCCCACAAACCTAGCACCTCGCCCAGAAAAAGCTCTCTGTAAATGCCTGATGAACAAATTCATTTTTCTGGTCTTGAATGTGTTCTGAATGAGATTTTAATGTGACGTATGAAATACACGTGTTTAAGTTATGAATATATTTTATGTGTTATCTCGTTCGTTGTCCATCGACCACCCTGTCCCCCCACACACACACACACTACAGAATGTAGCATCAGGACACCAGTGACTACTCCTATCTTGTTTAACTACTAAATCTCAACACTCTGACTGATGCTGGCACATAGTAGGTACTCAATAAATATCCTTTCTGCTTCCTGACCCTAAATTCGTCTCCTGTTTTCAGCCATTCTCTTTGCCTTGGAGTATGTCAACCACTCTTGGCCTGCAGACCTGCCTTTTAGAGGTCTGTAGGGTCTGGAATTGGAGTCCTGTGCTTCTCCCTCCTCCCACGCCTTGTAATGGGAATCTGCCACTCAAGGGAATCAGAGCCCTGCCTTCCTCCTCTCCATGACTGGTTCAGAGATCAGGTACCATTGGAAGAAATTTCCCTTTGCCATCTCTTTCAATCCTTATAACAGAAACATTCTAAGGTAGGTGTGCCAACATTACCATCATTTCACAAACGAGGAAACTGAGACCCAGAATGTTTAAGCGACTTCCCCAAGGTCACACAGCCCTGCAGTACCAAGGCCAGGACCTGAATCCTGCTGTCTGGCTCTAAAGTTCAAACTCTAAACTACCAATGTCTTTTTTTAAAAGTTTGTTTGTTTGTTTGTTTGTTAAGAGAGACTGTGTGTGTGTGTGTGTGTGTGTGTGTGTGTGTGAGTGCGCGCGCGCGCACATGAGCAGGCGAGGGGCAGAGAAAGAGGGAGAGAGAGAATTCCAAGCAAGCTTCACACTGTTAGCACAGAGCCTGATATGAGGCCTGATCCCACGAACCGTGAGATCAGGACCTGAGCCAAGATTAAGAGTCGGATGCTTGACCGACCGAGCCACACAGACTACTCTAAACTCCCATGACCTTTCAGTGAAGGCCATCCGCATACAATCAGGAGTGCGTCCCTGGACATGGGCTCCACCTACCGACAGGTGTCCTCTCCTCACCGCAAGCCTGGTGCTATCAGACTGACAACGGAAGAGGCTCCAGAGGAAGAAGCCAACCGGAGGCAAACAGAGGTCGAGACGGGGAAGAGATGCAGGCTGGCATCTGTAACCCTGCATCCATCAAGGCCTCAGGCTGTTTGGAAGTTTTCATAAGTCCTCCAAATTCCTTAACTGGAATTCCGGGTTTGGAGTCTGTTCGGACTGATAAGCTACATGACTTCCACTTGCTTCGAGCCTGAGAACCAAGCACGAGACCACCCCCTCGTGAGGACCTTCAGCTTGGCACGCGGGCTCTGCCTTGTCTCTCTCACCTGCATCCTTGACTCCTTCCATCTCTTAGCCCGGCTCATCCAGAGCCAAGCCCACCTCGTCCAGGGCCACGCCCACCCTGCAGGGGTCTCACTCCATCTCGAGGTAGGCTGTGGGGAGCTGTGCTATTGGGCCCCAAACTCCTCACTGGGGACCCCTAGAGCCCAGGAGCTCTCCACGCTGCAACCTCCCTGCCTGTGCCCCATGATACTGACTCCCTCTTTGCTAGTGACCTTCTGCCTCAGTCTCCCTTACAGCCCTACAGTGTACGCCTGGGTTGGGGGACACTACTGCCCTGCAGGGAGCCCCATTCCCTGTGCCCCAGACACTGCCCAGAGTCCTGCTCCAAGGCAATAGGCGCATGCCCGCCTCCCTCCCCAAATACCCTGGTCTGGAGACTTCTGAAGGCCTTCCCCCTCCCTCCCCCACCCAGTCAGGACCCTCTTCCAGACTCAGTCCCTCCCTGTTACCTGAGAGCTGGCCAGTGGCCCTCTGTGAAGCCCCCATGCAGCCCCGAAAGGCCGGAGCCCAGGACACGAGCCAGGTTAGAGCCATCCCTGCCCCTCAGCAGGCAGCCCACCCTAAGCCCCGGTCTTCCTCCTCTAAGTCAGTTCCCCATCACAGGCCTCCAGTGCCCGGGCCTGCGTCTTCTGTCCCTGGACGGCCCATCTAGAACCAAAACCCCTCCCGGGCTGGGCCCCGATGGGACGCGTGTGGGCCCTTCTCCACCCTGCTGTGGAGCCCAGGAACATCCTCGGCAAACCAGGGCCTGTCCCCCAGCAAGCCGCTGCCCCTCCCCCAGTGCCCTGCCATGACCCCCCAGCTCTGGCTCACCCGCTCCTGTCTCCTTGTCCTCCTCACTTACTAGCTCAGACACGCAGCCTCCCCAACCCCGGACTCCAAGGCTTTCTAGAGCCAGGCAGTCGGGACTGCCCCCCGCCCCCACATCCCCAAGGTTCTTTTCATCAGCTGATTGCTTTTGCCTTGTGTGAGCCCCAAAGCACGCCCACAGCTGCGTTTCCAGACGCGTCTGTATCTGGAGATCCGAGCACATGGTCACTTAGTGTCCTGAAGGTCCTGGTCCCGGGGGCAGGCCCCGCCGTCCTGGCGGTAAAAACCCAGAAATGCTGGCATGTCTGCCTCAAGCCCCCCAGGCGCCCCTTCCCAGGGGACACTGGGCCTCCCATGATTCAGACTTAACCTCCGCCGCGAGCCTCACAGCCGGCCCTTGCTGAATGGACTGTGCTCAAGAACCAGGGTTCAATACCATAAACGTGCACTCGCATCCCCGGCTACTCGGAGTCGTGTTCATTCTGTAAATGTTCTTGGAACCTGTGCCCTCGGGTGGGCGTAGGGTAGGAGGGCTCTCAGATGCAGGCTCTGAGGCTGGTTGGCAGACACTGTTGAGGACACGTACACACACACACACACACACACACAGATCGGCCACTGTCCCAGCACAGGGGGCACCCCCGGGAAGGCAGAGTCTGGGGTGTGGGGTCTCAGGGCAAGCCTGGGCGCCCATCGTGATGCCACATACCCCCCCCAAAGCACTACGACCTCAGACGTGCGGCTCTTCAGAAAAGCCCCCCTTCAAAGCTGCGAGGCTCTAAGTGGGGCTGACTCGGTGACAGTCCCAAACCCCAGCCCACAAACCCCTGCTGCAGGACGGGGGCACACAGGCTCCAGAAGCATCTGCGTCCAAGGAGACAGAGACAAGAAGAGCTTAGCACCATCTTTCTTCCGGACGACACCAGCCTCGTTAGCAGGACACCAGAATGACAAAGCCTCTGGGTGATACCAGCCTCAGCCCCACATCACCCTGAGACTTTGAGTCTTCCAGCTGGCGTCCCAGCTGGCGTGGTGCTGAGGCCACGCTGACCCACCGGGTCTGTGACAGCGAATACGGGGATATCATCGTTTGAGGGCACGAAGCTTCGGGACTTTGGTCCCCAGGCCGGGTGGGCATCTCTGAATCAGGCTGCTGTCCCCGAGGCATGACACGCCCTGCCCACTGGAGCCCTGCAGCCCTCACTCAGCCCACCTCTGAGCGGATGGCCAGGGCGAGGGCCGTGGGAGCCACCTCCAGAGGTCTCCCGCTTTCCCCCCACTGGACAGCCGTGCATTTCAACCCCCTCACACACCACCCTGGGAAAGCCAAGCGTCAGGTGAACACTCCTCTTCTTTGTGCCTGCGCCAGATGTCCCGGCCAAGACTCCCTCTGGGAGACAAGGAGCAAACTGCCTTGTCCACGCCCTCAGTGCTCCCCACCCCACCCTGCAGCCTGCAGTCAGCTCTAGGCGCCTCCCTGTGTGGGGCAGGGGGCTACAGAACCCATCCTAGAAGAGCCAGAGAGAGCAGAGCAGCCGTGAGGGGGGTCCACGGTGCAGAGTCCACAGCCACAGTCGGGTCCGGGTGGGGTTGACACGGGGGCCGCAGACCCAGCCCAGAACCAGGCAGAGCCGCCCAAGGAATCCTGAGGGGGGATCCTGAGGGCTCCTGCACACAGGACCCCTGCCCCTGAGGCCCACCCTGACCTGTAGCTGAAGCCCCCCACCCCACCCCAGAGCCACAATGGCTACAGATCCCACGCCGGGATGGCAAGAACTTCAAAGGCAGCCTCTGCTTGGTGCTGTAGACATCTGTTGGCCTGGCCTCTCCAGGGGTCCCTGTGGAAATCCTGCTGGGTTTTCTTAGAGGAAGATCCAGGGATGCAAATGAACCCGTGTCTTCCTTCATGAAGACTGGGAAACGCCTGCTGACTGCACACAAAAGGGATTGTAAAAACTCAACTCTGACAACCCATGCGGAGTGCCCAGAGCCCCGTGATGGAGCTGTGTTCTCGGGGAGCGGCCTCCTGTGAGGGCAGGCCGGGTGGAAGGGGCATCGGCAGCTTGGCCATGCCTCCCCAGACAAAGCTGGGAGAAGGAGCGTTCTGTGTGAACCCCCCCCCCTTGACTTCCTGTCTGGCAGGGAGGGTACCGGCTTCCACACACGCCCTCCCAGGCCGGCATTCAGGGCCAGGCACTCCCCTCACTCAAGCGGACTTCGGGGCCAAGCTACAGACATGACTTAGGAGCCTACCTCACACTTGGCCACAGGGTCCCTGGGGCCTCAAACATCATGCCTGGAAAATGACCGGGACCCCGTCATGAAGCCACGCTAGGCAGTGGCATCTTTACAAGGACCCAGATTCAGGCCCTGAGGCCATCATGACAACGTGGAGGTAGCCACCAGGTGGGGGCCCATCTTCTAGATAAGGAGACTGAGGTTCAGAGAGGTGACCTGCCGGGCATGGGCTGGTGTCTGACGTCCCGATGAAGGAGCTGCATGCCCCTTTTACAGGTGGGAACACTGAAGTCCAGAGAGGGCATGAAGAAGGTCAAGGTCACATAGTCTTGTTTGGCAGCAGTAGGAACTGATGTTCTCTTTGCTGAATGTATTCGGTGAGTTGGTGTCCTATCAAGGCCATGAAGGGCAAGTCTCTAAGCTTAGGTGAGCCCCCTAGTGGCCACCACCTATTCTTTCAGGTCCCAGCCTGCTGGGACACCCCACTGTCCCGGCTTACATGCCCAAGACAGGCATCTGGGAAGCCAGGGGCACCCTGTGGTCAGCTGCACGTTTCACCCTTCACAGCAGGCCCAGCTCCTCAAGCTCTCGCATAAGCCTGACGGTGGGGTTGGTAGGCGTGAGCCCCGGTCAGTAGAAAGGGGAACCCGGGACTCAGAGGGCCCACACGACATGCCGACGTCATGGGGCAGGGAGAGCATGGTGGCTGCAGCCCGGTGTCTGGGTGCAGAGATGTCCCGGCCTCCCCGGCCCCTCTGCTGAGAGACGTCTGCCCTGCACCCCGGGAAGGGGTCCTAGTCTGCAAGCATGCAGGGTCTGAAATGACAAAGGGGTGACTCCCACCAGAGAAGAACGGTGCAGGGAAGCGCCAAACCCATCCTGAGCCGCCGAGGGGCAGGTAGCCTGTCTGTTTTCTCTAATTCTAACAATGTCTGCTCATCCCGTCCACAGAGCACCTCTGTAATTTAGTCCTGCAGTCAGCAGCTTATCTGGACATTAGACGTTCATTTACTCTCTGCTCCTCCTGCCGCTTTGGGCCTATGTGGGGGCTTCCCCCCCAAAGCATAAGCCTTGCGTCCTTGTAAAATAAAACATTGAAACAGCAATTCCAAGGTTCGAGCTGACCAATGACCCTCTTCCCAGGGGCTCCGTGGGGCTCATGACCAGGACTGAACGGCATGTCTGGCTCTGGAGGCCAGTCTGAGAACCTGCCGATTAAGGCAGGCGGAGCCCTGGAAGGTGCTCGGCCCAGAGTCAGAAGCAAATTAGTCACAGGGCTCAGCACCCAGATGCTGTTGGCCTTCTGGAAAGCTCCGTAGCCACCAAGAATCTTGTGCTTGATGCTCTGGGCAGCCCGAGCAGTGAGTGTGGCTTCGTGGCCTTGAGAGCCGAGCTCCTGACGCAGCCATCTGGCTCTCAATTCTGCCCTGATGCCAGCTGGCTGTCCGTTTGTTTCCACCAGACCCTGGACCGGTCAGGTCAACTCCCTGCCTAGGCTCCTTGGTCACAAAATGGAGTGAAGAGGAATTACCCCCAAAGCATTAAGCCCCACACCTGACCAAAAGTTAATACCCACAGAGTGGGTCTTATTATTCTACTGAAGAAAAGCAGAACCCCGACTTTGCTGCTACTGGGATAGAAAAAGGACCCAGAGGAAATTTCCGCTAGGAGGGAAACCACCAAAGGGTTAACAGCTGCGCTCTGGGGAGGCTGACGGGACCACTTGTTTTAGCCTTTATTTTCCAAACGTTCTGTAGTGTTTTACCTTTCTTTGATAATAAAAACACGTTGATGTTAAAATAGTGCATCTGAGGGGCACCTGGGCGGCTCAGTCATTGAGCTTCTGACTCTTGATTTGAGCTCTGGTCATGCTCCCAGGGTCGTGGGATTGAAACCCGTGTCAGGCTCTGCACTGAGAGAAGATTCTGCTTGGGATTCTCTCCCCCTCCACCCCCACCCCTGTCTTCCCCTCTCCCCTGTTTGCGCTCGCTCTCTCTCTCACTCTCTCTCTCAAAAACCACAAAACAATAGTGCCTCTGATCATCTGTGGACTCAGTAGCCCCGTGCTGTCTGCCGGTGGCACTGAGGAGAGGCCGGGTGGGGTCAGGGGACAGGGCAGACAGGGATCAGCCCTGCAGCACGGGAAGCTCTGGGCTGGGAGGCGGCCCTGGCCCAGTGTGAGGTGGAGCCAGGTGCGAGTGAGGAAGTTCCCTGGAGAAAATGACGTCTGACCCCTTCTTAGAGGAGAGGAAGCCATTTGATGCGGCCCTGGGGAGAGGTCCACGGGGGCGACGTGAGGGCTCACGACTCAGAAACGTGACATGTTTCATACCTCTATCATGAGACATGTGCCAAGCACCACCAACATCCTCAGCGGGGACACCCCGGGGGCGGGAGTCACACACAAGCCTCGCCCCAGGGGAACAGCCCCTCTGAGACAAACATCTCACCTGGGACTTCATGGCCAGCACCTCAGATCCCTCACAGCCTGGCGAGCTCAGATTCCTTATCCCCCTTTTACAGCTGAGGAAACTGAGGCTCAGAGAGCTCCGGGGGGTGATCCAAGGTGACTCAGGGCACAGATCCAGACCGGATCTGTGGGACACCCGCAGCTGCTGTCCTTCACCACCTGCCTTCAGGCCCGTATCTCAGTTTCCCTCCCAAGTTCAAAAGGCGGCCCTGCCCTCAGCTTTCCGCTCTGGCAGCCCCAGAATGGGCGGCCCCACACTCTCTGCTCAGGGGTCACATAGGCTTCCTTTCTCGAAGCCTGTAGGGGCCGCTTGGAGACCCACCCGCTGCCCTTATGGACGTCCCTCCCCAGACCTCCCCGCCCTCACTCAGCTGGCTGTGCCGCCTGCAGCTGAGGCAGCTGGGCTGACCACGTACGAGGAAGGGTGTCCTTCCCTCTGCCCAGCAGCAAAGCCTCCCCCACCCTGAAGCCCCCCTTCCCTGCTAGTCATTGGCACCGAGGGCAGAGGAAGTCCTAAAGAATTCTGTTTTCCCTCAGCTTCATAAGAAGCATAATTCACAGTACAATGGGATGATCTGATATATGTACACCGTGACGTTATTTGCCACAGTCAGGTAACGAACTCGTCTGTCACCCCTTTTCTGTTTGTTTCTTTGTGGTGAGAACCCTCAACATCTACTCTCTCAGCGGCTTTCAAGTATGCAATATGGTCTTCATTTCGGTATTTTTTGTTTTGTTTTGTTTTGTTTTATTTTATTTCTAGGAGAGAGAGAGAGAGACAGCGTGAGCAGGGGAGGGTCAGGGAGAGAGGGAGTCACAGACTGAAACAGGCTCCAGGCTCTGAGCTGGCAGTCAGCACAGAGTCCAACGCGGGGCTCGAACCCACTAACCGCCAGATCATGACCTAAGCGAAAGTCGGACGCTCAACCGACTAAGCCACCCAGGCGCCCCTGGTCTTCATTTCTTAAGTTGATTTTGAGAGACACAGAGACAGCGTGAGTGGGGGAGGGGCAGAGAGAGAGGGAGGGGGGAGGGGAGAGAGGGGGAGGGAGAGAATCCCAAGCAGGCTCCATGCTGCCAACGCCGAGCCCGACTTGGGGCTCGAACTCACCAAACCCTCACAAAACTGTGAGATCATGACCTGAGCTGAAACCCAGAGTCAGATGCTTAACTAACTGAGCCCCCCGGGGCGCCCCCACCACACGGTCTTCTTAACTACAGTCACCATGTTGTACATTAGACCCTCAGCACGTCTGCATCTTATGACGGGAAGTCTGTGCCTTCAGACCAACAGCACCCATTCCTCCGACACGACCCACAGCCCCCATCAACAGCCATCCTGACCTCTGCTTCGGAGACTGCACTGTCTTAGATTCCACATGGAGGTGGCACCGTCTTCCTCCGTCTGGCTTACTTCCCTTAGCATAATGCCCTCCAAGTTCGTCCACGTTGTTGCCAATGGCAGGACTTCCTCCTTTCTGAAGGAAAACAACGTAAGTGTCCTTCGATGGATGGAAGGATCAAGAAACTATGGCACAGGGCACGGTGGAATATTATCCAGCCAGGGAACACAGCCCTCGCCCCCTGCCATTTGGTTCGACTCTGAAAAACCTAGAAACACAGAGAAAAGTGGCTGGAAGAGCCTTTGCTTTGGCTCGCGGGAGCCCTGCAAGGGTTAGTTTCTTCTCTCTGCCCTCCCGGACTCTCTAGATCAGAAACGGTGGTGATCGGGCATTGCTTTTGGAATCAGAAACAATAACGCTTAGCCAACCACTAAGGACGACGTTCATCAGAATTCAACGTCGGGGTCTTTTTCAGATGAGGAGGCTGAGCTGGCGAACCACGTGCCCAAGGTCACGGGGCTGATGCCTGGCAGGGAAAGGAGGAAGCCCGGTGTGTCGGACTCCCGCCTGGAAGGTAATTCTGGGGCAGAGACTGGGGCCTTCCTCTCCAGGACTGAGGATGTGCTAACGGGAGGCGGTCGAACAAGGAGACAGATCGCCACACAGGCCCCCAGCCGATGCCGACGCCTTACACCTTCATGCGCCATGCTGCCCTGGTTTTGCTGCATCTGCTCTTTTTATTTACTGCCTTGCTGTGTGATCCTGGCTGAGTCACTAGACCTCTCTGTGCCTCCATGTCCTCATTTCTAAATCAGAGCTGATCATTTGTTGGGACAATCAAGTGAGATTCTGAGTGAGAGAGTTAACTGTAGAAGCCTGGAACACGGGCCAAGAAACAAAAGTACGTGCAAGATGGGGAAATTGAGGCAAGACCGCATCCCATTCCAGGTTTCCTGAGTCCTACCTTAGTGCACTGCTGCATTCGAGGCACCTTTAGGGGGACCACCCAGGGTCATCTCACACTATCTTCGTAGCACGTCTGTAAGATGAATTAGATAGTCTCACTCTGCACCGAACGGGACTGGTGGTGCGCAAAGAAACAGAAAATAGCTTGCACGAGGCCAAGCACACAGCTGGGAACTCAGGTGACTGGAAGTCAAACATAGGGCTCCCTAAGTTCCCATGCACCCCCCAATTTCTCCTGTGTCCTTTTGGGCCGTCTCTGTCAGGGGTTTCAAAGCCAGATAGGAGGCTAGGACAGGGGACACAGGGAACAGCTGATTTAAGGGGATCCTATGTGCAAAAGGCAGACCTCGAGGTCACAAGAGCCATCACGGACAGAAGCAGCCCACTTCTTTCCCACGGATGGTTGAAGACGAAGCTTTCTCTATCGGAGAATCATCACTCATGTCTAGCGCTATAACTAGACACGGTGCGTTCTCACAGCCACAACAAAGCACCCCCACGAATTCAGCCTCCACACCGTGCATCTGCATTGCTGAGTCAGTTCATCTATAGTCACAAATGCTGTGGCTTTTTAGATGGTGTCATTACATTGAAATCCTGTGAGTAGGACAAGTGGGGAAAGAAGGGAAACTCTTACAGAGCACTTTACAAGAAGTATTGTATTGTTTTCCAAGCCACAGAGACACTAGCCAACTGGTAGCCAAGTGCTACTAACAGGACTCTTGAGTAAATGAACATCTGCTCCACCCATCCAACCACTCACCTATCCATCCATCAACCCATCCATCCATCCATCATCCCATCCATCAACCCACCCACCCATCCAGCCAGCCACTCATCCATCCATCCATCCATCCATCCATCCATCCATCCATCCACACAGCCACCCACCTATCCACCCACCTATCCACCCATCAACCCACCCACCCATCCATCCATCCATCCACCCACCTATCCATCCATCCATTCATCCATCCATCCATCCATCCATCCATTAATCCATCCATCCACCCATCCACCCACCCATCCACCCACCTATCCATCCATCAACCCTTCCATCCACCCACCCATCCACCCATCCATCAACCCATCCATCAACCCACCCATCCACCCATTTATCCACCTATCCATCCATCCAACCACCTATCCATCCACCCATCCATCCACCCACTCATCCATTCACTCATCCATCCATCCATCCATCCTGACTACGTACAAAAGACTGTGCTAGAACCTCACATCCACTAGGATGGCTACCATCCAAAGCAAAAGAAAAAAGCAAAACGAAAAAAACATAATAACAAGTGTTGGCGATGACGCGGACAAACTGGAACCCATAGGCACTACTGGTGGTAACGAAAAACACTGCAGTTACTATGAAAAACAGTCTGGTCGTTCCTCAAAAACCCAAATAGAGCACTACCATGTGATCCAGCCATCCCACTTGTACGTATTTACTGAAAAGAATGAAAAGTGAGTCTTGAAGAGATATTTGCACACCTATGTTTACAGCAGTAATTCTCACAACAGCCAAGAGGCAGAAACAACCCAAGTGACCATGAACATACTTTCCTAGTGATAAGTGGAGACATAAAGTGCAGAATACCCACACAACGGAATATTATTCTGTCTTAAAAAGGAACGGAATTCTAACACACGCTACAACCCTGAGGTCACCATGCTCAGTGAAATAAGCCAGTCACAGAAGGACAAACACCCTGGGATCCCACTGCCATGAGGTCCCCGGAGCAGTCAGACTCCAAGACACAGACACGAGGAGGGTGGGTGTCAGGGCAGGGGGACGGGAAGGGGGAGTTCGTGCTCGGGAGGGACAGTTCCAGTCGGGGAAGATGAAAAGGTTCTGGAGCTGGATGGCGGGACCATTGCACACAGTGTGAACGGACACCTGTCCATTGAACTGCACACTCACAAATGGTTAAAATGGTGATTTCATGTTACATGTATTTTAGCACAAAAATGTCTAGACTGTATACTCTCTCTGAGGGGTAAAGAAAGAGTCAGAATAATGGTAATGACTGTTGATAGGAGTGTTCGTGGAGCCAGGCGCCGCTCTGAGCATCTTATACCCAATACGTCATTTGTTCCCTGCAGCAGCCACTAAGGTTTGTGCTCCTGCTGTGGCCATTTTACAGATGACACCTCTGCTCTGCCCTGACAGGGAGCTGGGAGTCCACCTCCGGGAGGTTCATTTGCACAGACGGAATCAGCCGGGCTCCCCTGTGCTCTGGGCTGAGCTCTTTCAGCCCGTAGGAGGCCCCGGAGGAGACCGGAAGGAGAGAGGAGGGAGAGGCCGGGGCACGCGTCCCAGGCCCCCTTCCTGCCGGCCTGGAGCTCTGCTCTCCTCCCTGTGCACACAGTCCGTGCTCCGGAGCCCTCTCTAGGAGACACAGCGCTCACACACACACACACACACACACACACACACGCACGCACCTGGCTGCCCAATGCGGCTCAACTCGCTGCTGCATCAGCCCTGCTGGCCTCCCTACGTGAGTCCTACCTCTGCAAATTGTCCTTTCGCTAAACCTCCCTGTGACGATGCTTCAGATTCCCTAGCACCCCTACACCCCGTCTCTCGGGCATAAGACAGATCTCTAGGGGCGCCTGAGAGGCTCAGTCAGTGGAGCCTCTGACTCTTGGTTTGGGCTCAGGTCATGATCTCGTGGTCTGTGAGCTCGAGCCCTGCATCAGGCTCTGCGCTGACAACAGGGAGCCTGCTTGGGATTCTTTCTCTGCCCCTTCCCTGCTCATGCACGCCAGCTCTCTCTCACAAAAACAAAGAAACAAACACATAAACTTAAAAACAGATTTCTAGACAGGGTGCCTGCAGATGACAGAGACTCTTGATCCTGTCCCTGCGATGCCCACGCTCCAGGCCTGCCACGGGGGTGGGGTGTGGACACAGTGTGTGGGACACAGGAAACACGCGGGACGGACGAAAAGGGTCCATCGTCCCCGGAACAACCAAACCTCCCCTCAGCAGCGGCCACAAAATGCTCCTGCCAAGCAAACTAGGAAGTTGCAGAGACACGATCCGGCCGGCTTACAGGTAAGTCTGGGAACCCATCTGCTGGCGAGTGATAAGTGAAGGCTTCCGAGGAAACTGACCGTGGACCCTGCCCGTTAGCAGGTGAAAACTGACCTCAGCCACAGGGCCCAGGTCCAAAGAGCCTTCTGCCTTCTCCTGTCCGTCTTTGCTCTCAAGCGTACTCACCACATGCCTGCTCCCGGGAAAGCGCCCGTGCACGGACGGGGATCTGGGCGGGTGTCTGTGGGGACTGGGCATCCCTCTGTCCCCCTCTGTCCCCGCACTCAGCCTTCGCGCCCCAGCCCCCTGACCTGCGTCCAGGTCTCCTGATGGCGGAGCTGGACTCCCACTCCCACTCCAAGGACAGCTCCAGCTCTACCCTCCCATAGTGAGGAGCTGGCATTTCCCACCGTAACAGGCCGCAAGTCCCTGCCGGCCAGGGAGATTACAAACCTAAAGAACGCTGCCGCACAGCCGTGGAGTGTGGGCACAGGAGGCCACCTCCTGTGGCCTCCAGGTGTGACTGTGATAAAGGAAACCCTCGGCAAGCACCGCGCGGGCGCCGGGGCCCCTTGGGAATACAGCGGAGCCACCGCGTCAAGGAGGGATTAGAAATCACAGTGGGCATGGGGCGCCTGGGTGACTTAGTCGGTTAAGCGTCCAACTTTCTCTTGGGTCATGATCTCACGGTTCGTGGGTTCGGGCCCCGCGTCGGGCTCTGTGCTGACTGCCGGCTCGGAGCCTGGAGCCTGTTTCAGTCTGTGACTCCCTCTCTCTCTGACCCTCCCCTGCTCACGCGGTCTCTCTCTCTCCTAAAAATAAATTTAAAAAAAAAAAAGAAAAGAAATCGCAGTGGGCAGCTGTGCCTGCTGACGTGCACACTGGGCAAGACCAACAGCCCCCGGGTCGTGGCTGCAGGCAGGGCGGCATCTGCGGGGGGCTGTGCCACCTGCAGACCCCCCCCTCACAGCTGCTGTGGCGCTTCGGTGCCTCCAGTCCTGCGAGGCGGGCGCCATGCTCCTCACCCAGAGGGCTCGAGGCCAGCGAGAGGGGGCTGATGTCGAGCCTCTGTTTTCTTTTTTTAATATTTTTTTTATTTATTTCTAGGAGAGAGAGAGAGAGAGATAGCGTGAGCAGGGGAGGGTCAGAGAGAAAGGGAGTCACAGACTGAAACAGGCTCCAGGCTCTGAGCTGGCAGTCAGCACAGAGCCCGACGCGGGGCTCGAACCCACGAAGCGCGAGATCATGACCTAAGCGAAAGTCGGACGCTTAACTGACTAAGCCACCCAGGCGCCCCGAGCCTCTGTTTTCTGATCTCCAAAATGCGGACAGCAACGCTTGGCTTTGAGAAGCTCTGAGGCCTGAATGGCACCGGGCGTGAGGACCCCCTAGCGCGTGCCTGGCACTGTCAGGAGCTCAGCTCCCCGACCCTTCTCCTGCTCTTCTGGGCCGTGCGATCGCTCGTCTCCACCCAAGTCCCACGTCAGACTGAGAAAATGTTTTCCTGCTCTTCCTGGCACCTGGGAGCAACTAGACCAGCATGTGTTTCCCATTCCTGTCCTGAACAGTAAGACGATAACATAGCGGCGCCTGGGCCGCTCCGTCAGTGAGGCGGCTGACTTCAGCTCAGGTCATGATCTCACAGCTCGTGGGTTCAAGCCCACGTCGGGCTTTGTGCTGACAGCTCAGAGCCTGGAGATGCCTTTGGATTCTAGGTCTCCCTCTCTCCTCTGCCCCTCCTCTGAGCGCTCTCGCTCTCTCTCTCTCAAAAATAGATAAATATTTAAAAAAAAGATGAGAGCATAAAGGCAACATGTCATCTATCTCAAAACTGGATCCCCTGAAACACTAGGGACCATGCTGAGCCACAAGTCCCCCTCCAGGTGGCCTCTCCAGACTAGTTCACCACTTTCCCCACGCCAGACCACCGGACTGGAATAGAAACACTCATTTGCACCACATCCCAAGACCATGAAACTGAGGCCACACAGCTTAAACGGGCCCAACATTCATAAAGGAGATGCTCCCTGGCCACCTTGTAGATCCACCCACCCACCCAACCACCCACCCATCCATCCATCCATCCATCCATCTCTTCAGCAACCCATGTGCCAAGCACTATTCTAAGGAAATGCAGATGAGCAGTGAACAAAACAGAGAGGAACCCCCACCTTGCAGAAGGTAACACAGTGGGGTGTGGTGGAGGCATTGCACACAGCAGATAAAAGATGAGGACACTCCCACGATCACACCCTCCCCTCCTCTCCCCTACCTCTCAATGTTCATGACCTCACTATTTTCACATCCTCCAGTTTTCAAACTCACAGTCTATTCATAACTTGATTTCCTCTTCACTCTGTATTTAAATGGATTAATTGTTCACTACTAGCCTTTCTTTACAGCTTTTCCTTTCCTGGATCCTTCATTCTGGTTGATCGACAAAACAAATGCATCTCACGTGCTCATCTTTGAGAAAGGCTGTTGCTTTTATATGCAAACAGCAGTCAGGCTGTGTGTATGTTATCTTTGGGGATAACCCTCCCCCTCCACCTCAGGACCATATGGATATTTCTCCATTATCCTCTGGCCTTGAATTGGCAGAAAGGAGGCGAGCCTGAGATCTCTGCCCTTGCAGGGGAGGCACGCTTTTGCCTAGATGTCTGCAGATTTCTTCCCCTTGTCTGACCTTGGATCTACCTGATCGGATGTTTCTGGAACGCGGCAGGTGTGTCCGACCTTTGCTTCTCTACTACATCTTCCTCTGGAGGCATCTTCCATTGGACTGTTGGCCACCGACCCCCTTCGGGAGCGTAAACGATGCTTCTGAACATCACCGGTGTTTTCTTCCACACCGGCTGCTTCTTGCTAATTGCTTGGATCTCTTCCCCTCATTGTTTCCGAGCCACATTCATTCTGGTTATCTTAAGTCCCCCGTTTCTGACATTTTCTCCATTTTAGCAATGTATCTTCTATTCCTTGCTGCTCCTAATGGATTTCTTCGTCCTTAATAATACTGCTTGGATCTTCCATTTTTTCCTTAGGTCTTCAATCTCCCTTTTCATCTCACCCTGATATGTTTTACTCTTCTATTTTCTGCGCTTCTCAACTGCAGGTCTTATTCAGTTGCTTTATAGCATGAAGCGATTACGAGACCATTTCTTTACGGTCCTTTCTTCGAGGTGAGATTCTTTTCTTTTCCTAATATCACATTACAAACATTTTTAGAGCGCACAACTGGAAAATAGCTTTAGGTTGAACTATATGACATTCTGCTATGTGACTATTTTCCATCTATAAAAATAGTAATTTCACGGTTCAACCTAATACCATGAACACCCAGTTAAATACGTATCTACACACTTTCTAGGTCTGCTAAAAAATAAGTTACCAGGCTCAAGATGCTTCGCTCCTAAAGATTTCAGCAGGAGTCTCCTAAGAAGAACCTTGTCCTATAAAAACCAAGAGTCTGTGTTGGGTTATTTATCTGTTCCTTCCTTCCGTCTTTCTCACTTTATTTTATCCTCAAATGTGTTTGCACAGCATCTATTTCAGCTGACACATGCCCGGGCGACTCTGCAGATGCTGGACTTGCTCTGATGTGGTGGCCGTGGACCCTCACTCTCTCTCCACGGGTCAGCTGTGCTCTCCCAGCTACACTGGAAGAGCCGAGAATCTGGGGCCCCACTGCCACTTCTGCAGAGTTCAAGGAGCTTAGGACACCCAAGCTTTGCTCTGTCTGCAACAGGGAGGGGGGACCAAATTCCCAAGTCATACTCCAGCCCAGCGCAGCAACCCCGAGGCAACCTGGGGCTCCCTGCAGAGGGCTGGAATAGCCAGGAAAGGGCATTTCAGAACGTTCTGCCCTTTGGGGGAGTAAATCCTTCTGCCTGGACTCCTTCTTCCCTTCTCACCCTCCTTTTGCTTGCCTAACCTTTTCTATCCTTCAGGGTTCAGCTAAGATGTCACCTCCCCCAGGAAGCCATCTACGTCCCCCACAAACTGGGTTAGGGGATCTGACTCTATATGGCCACTGCTCTAAGGATTCTCCCTGTCACCACCCTTATCACCTGAGATGTCACTGATGAATTATGCGTCTGTCTGTCCTCTCTTAGGCTGGGGATGTCTGAACAGCAGGCTGGGTCTTTTTCACCTTATACCTCTGGTGCCTAGTACGGTGCCTGACATACACTTCAAAATATGTTTGAAAGTCCATGAAAAAGCAGGGGTGTCCAAAGAAACTTGGGTCACTAATAAAGAATTCTATAAAGATACACACCGAATTTTCATAAAATTAAGAAATTCTAACACCACAAACGGAATGGAGAGACACCACGGAGTGGGTAAAGACATTCTCCACACATCAATCCCACAAAGGGCTTCCACCCATAAGACATACATTTTAGAACCTCCTACAGTTCAGTAACAAGACCACCCAATTTAAAAAAAAAAAAAAGAGCAAGAGACTGGGTCACGCATTTCATAAGGAGGAAGTTCTGACGATTGCAAAAACTTCAACGAGATACTCAAATCAAATCACAGTGAGACTCCAGCACACCCATCCGTGCGGCTAAAAGCCAGAAGGCCGACAAACTCCATGGTGATGAGACTCTGAAACCAGAGGAAACCTCGGTCTTTGTCGGGGGTGGGGGAGCGGAGCAGAGAGCGATCTGCAAAACCGCTTCTATGAAAGCCGTTTGCGTCTCTGCTCCCAGCGCCGGCCCGGCAGACAGGTGCGCCCGAGGCCACCGAGAGACACGGAACGCTGCCGGGCGGCGAAAGTGAAGCGGCGCCGGTTATAAGTAAAAACGAGCGCCTCTCACACAAAGGTGCGTGCGAGAAGCCAGACAAGGGACCGTGTAGCCCATGACTCCACGGACATCAAGCACAAAACCACGCAACACTAACCTGTGCTGCTGCGAATCAAGACAGAGCTTGGGGTGGGGAGCCAGTGGCTGGTGGGGGCACAAGAGGGAACCTTCTGGGGCACGGGGTGGGGCTGTTTTCATCCCCGTGGCAGACACACAGGCGTCTCTGAAGGTAAACACCCAACAATGTGCAGCTAAGATGTGCGCCCTTTACTCCCTACAAATGTGCCTTAGTAAAACATTTTAAAATCATAGGCAACATTAAAAAAAACAAACCTACTTTTGTGTGCATGATGCCATCCAAGAAAACCAAGGTGAGGGTCAGACACGAGAATGACGACGGTGGTCAGCTGGGTCATCCCAGCAGAGCTACGAGGAGGCACACTAGGGAGGTAAAACTCACCGACGATATTCTCAATATTGCTGCCGTTTGCTGTGCAAACCTCACCTCTCTCCGGAAGCCCTCCCTGACCTCCACCGACCACCCAGGACACCCCAGGTGTGTTGTCATATCACCCCTGTGTGCTCTGTTTGACGTGTCACTTACATGTTGATTTCATTTACTACAGCATAAGTCCCAGAGACAAGAGATCTTTCTCACTGCTATATTCCCAGCCTGCCACACAACAGGTGCTCCATAACTCGATCTTGAATGGATCTTGAATGCATAAATAAGCACTGAATGTATATGGATATATATATTAAACATACACAAGTACATATATACCAATAAAATATATGTCATATATGTTCTCTGCTCTTTAAGCAGTTTTGGCAAAAGCGTGCAACTTTAAAATTCAGGATTTTAGACTTACTAGTAGTTTGGAACCAAACTCTGGGTGCGGGGGGGGCCAGAGAGATAGGAGCAAAATCAAGAGTGACTATTCACTGCGTTTGGAACAGCCACTCAAGGCTGAATGGAACAGGTCAGGCTGGAGAGTATCTTGAGGGAATAAATTCTTCCCAGGTTGACAGACAACCTCCCTGCTTCCACGACTGTAGCCAGAAGCACCAAGTCCCTAGGGACCAGGGGCCCTTCAGGGTCTGGCCCCCGGCACCTTCCGCGTCCCAGTCCCCAGAGCTCTCCTCAGACCCTGATGTCGTCGTTCACCCTCCCGGGCTGTTCCCTCTGCTCATCCCCATCCACCCGGTGAACTTCAGGAACCCGCTCGGGGACGCCTCCTCTCGTCTTTGCCAGCCCGAGCCCCTCAAACACACCTCTGCCCAGGAGCCTGCACCCAGGCGTTCCCCGCACACATCCGTGTGCACGTCCACCGCCCCGTCCGCTCAGGCCTGACCCACAGCCAGGGCTGCACAAACAGTTTCGTGGGAGGGAACAAGGACAGTTTCCAAAGCGAGGCGGGTGGCTCAACTTCCCCCACCGTCAGGCCGTGTGCGGGTTTGAGACGAGGGCCCCTCCCGTGTTCACCCGCCCCTCCCCCACCGTCAGACCCCGTGTGGCTTCCAGAGGAGGCTCCCCTCCCCTGTTCACTTGCCCCTCCCCCACCGTCAGACCGTGTGCGGCTTTGAGACGAGGCCCCCTCCCCTGTTCACCCGCCCCTCCCCCACCGTCCGACCGTGTGCGGGTTCTAGAGACGGCCCCCCTCCCGTGTTCATCAGCCTCTCTCCCCAGGCGGCCCACACGACCCCCACCCCGGTTTTCCCTTTGCTTCCTGTCCACCTCTCGAGGGTGGGGGGCTGGCAGGACCTGCCCTCTGACCCCTTCCTGTCCTGCCTCTCCAGCACCCCGGGGGGCAAAGGCCACGTCTACGTCAAGGCAGGGCAGTGGGACCAGGGTCACACCTGACCGGAAGGCAGGGTGGCCACGGAACCATTACCCAGACCAACGCTCTGTGGGAAAAACAGCGAGTCACCCGCAAAGAAAGGCGTCCAAGGACAGAGCGCACGACTCTGAGCGTCAGCTGCAGGCTGGACACCGGGTGTCCCAGGGGTCATCTGACTGCAGCCGAGGTGACTGCCGTCTCTGGCTGAACCAGATGGAACAACGGGCTCTCTTTCGTTCGGGGGTCAGAGCGCGTGTTGTCAACACTGGAGCCACACTCAGCAGGTGACAAGCTTGCCGCAGGAGGGCCTCTGGAACCCAGAGACACCGCTTCCCGACTCCGGCCAGGCCGTGCCAGGAGGAGCGGAAGCGACCAGTGTCCACCGTGTAACCTGTCCTCTGTCTTTGCACCCTCCCCCCCTCCCCCAGTGTGGCTAAAGGAGCACAGACTGAACGTGCCTACACTGCCCGGCTCGACCAGTGCGGCTTGGCCGATCCGCTAGGGTATCAGCTCTGGCAGCCCGGGCCCACCCTGATGCTCTCCCCCACCCACCCCTCCTCGCGGGCCCACACGGGGGTCTCTCCAGTGGTCCCGCGCTGTGGGTTTTTCATTCACACAGCCTTGTGGCCAACGGGGGACAGGGGGTTGCCTTTTCAAGTCCACAGCACCTCCCCCTAACAGCCCGGGGAGGGCAGGGCGGTGCTGAGCGCCACTGCCTTTTCTCTGCCTGGAATCTGCTTTCCCCCTTTCCAGGTACTCTGCATGGGAGCTGCTAGCTCCTCACACTCTTCCTAAGGCCATGGCTCCCATCTCTTGCATCTCTGGGCGTCGGAACAGAGCAAGGCCATCATCCCGGGTTCACTCGAATCGCTGCAGTGGAAGCTCACTGAGCAGTGTCGGGTGCTGGCTGTGCGACCTTGAGCAGCTTGCTGCGCCGCTTTGAGCCTCGTTTCCACCTCAGCTGGCATTCAAATCCGGGCTCCATCTAAGGCCAGGCGTGTGATATGGATGGAGTGGCTTCACCTTCCCGGCCCTTAGTTTCTCCAGGAGTCAAATGGGGGCTTTCATAACCATCCCCAGCTGGGAGGGGGTCCAGTGAAGCAACACACTTCCAGTGCCTGGGATACAGAGGACGCTCGGTTCAGGGAAATTCTCCTCATCCCCAGGTGACAGCAAGAACCTCAGTTCTGGCCCCCAGCTAGGCTCCCGCATGCTCATGTTGGGAGGTGTTGCATGAAGCTGGCGGGTCTGCCCTGGGACGAAGGGGAACCCCAAGCCCCGCACCCCAACACTGCACACACGCCGAGCTGGCAGGCCACCTTCTTCTTCCCTGGGATACTGTGCTCAGCCCAAGGGAGCAGGAGCTACTCAGGGCCAGGGCAGATGAACCCTGGGAGCCCCGGCAACTACTCCAGATGATTCCAAATTGCCAGACGTGGTCTCGCCCCTGAAAACTGCAGGCCAACCACGTCACAGCATCCAGAGCCCGCGAGAGGCCTCAGGGACCTGTGCTCTGACTTTCCCTAATAAGAAGCCTGGGTGGCCGATCTCCAGGAGGCAGAGTGGACATTCAGGGAACCTCGAAATCATGCAGGGCTGTTCATCATAGTGTCCCTCCCAGTGGACACATTCCTGGGGCAGAAGGTGGTTCTAGAAGACTGGCACGGAGGCCCTTTAAACAAGGGCCACTCACGTGGACGGCCTGGCCTGCTCCGGACGGAGATGACAATTGCCTGGTTAATGAGACAGGTCTGGGAGGCCTGATCGGAGAGGGGCAGGCTGTGAATCTACAGCCCCAGCGGCACGGACGGCAGGTACGTCCCCCCTGGTAACATTCTTGCTCAACTAACGTTACCTTTCCGTTCCCAGTGCCCAGGGGGTTGGCCTGAGGCTGGAGGCTGGCGACAAAGAGACAACAAGAGTCCTCGGACATATAAGGACTTTGGGTGCTCTGCTCCCTGTTGTAGCCTCTGTCTTCCCCCGCCCCAGCACAGTGCCTGGCACACAGTAGCTATGCAGCACAGGTTTGTTGAATGACTGAGCGATGTCCACCCTCAGGTGCTGACAGTCTGAGGAAAAGACAGAAGAGCAGGAGAGCAGTGTACCTCCCTGGATCACTGCATGCTTGAAAAGCACGGCCTGGAGAAGTGAGGATCCGGCCCGTGCTTTCATACCTGTGGCGATGACAGCCTCAGTACCTACTGGACAGCAGTGAGCTCTTCACCTTTTTGTTCCTGAATCCATTATCTCCAATAATGTTCATTTCGTAAAACTCACTGAATTAGGAAGGGAGGGGGGAACTATCCCTGCTGGCGGCCCCTGCTCTGCGCTCTGGGTCCCCACAGATGCACCTGCTCCCTGGACCGCATCATCTTACAGAGACCACGACACTGGGCCGGGGGCCCCTTCGGTATCCATTCTATGATTCCCTTTCAGGAATGGGGCCTTTGTCCCTCCCCCCGACAGGACCCTCCCAACCCGGGGCCAGTGGATGGGGCCCTCTCCTTGGCTCTCCACGGGCCCCGAAGGAAGGACTGATCCCCTCAGCACATCCCTGAGGGCCAGACGGGCGCCCAGGGCTCTGCTACCACTCCAGTCCTGCTAGGAAGCCACTCTCAACTCACACAGAGCTGCCACGCCTCCAGGCCTTTGCCCTTGAACTTAACTCCTCCTGGAATGCCTTCCCGCATGGCCACATCTCCTCTTCTGCCCAGAGCACCCACCACATCCCACAGGACCCCTGAGAGCCTCCGGGCTTCGGCAGGGACCCATTTTGCGCCCTGCGCGAGGCCCTGAGGGTCACTCAGAGCACTGGCTTTGGGCTCAGGCGACCCAGAACCCGAGCGCTGCCTGTGCCGCGTTTGTGCTGGGCGACCCCAGGGGCAGGTTCCTTAACCTCTCTGAGCCTCGGTTTTCTCATCTGTGCAAGCAGGGATAATTGAACCCTCTGGCCGAGATTGTCGTAAAGATTAAATGAGAGAACAGAGCCCTGCATACCAAGATTCTGACCGACAGGGGCTGTGAGTAGTGACAGTAGCAGCAGTATTGTCCCCTGCGCATCTAACAAGTGAGTCACACAGCTTAGGGGAGACCTTGCGGCAGCAGCTCAGGCAAACCAGTTTCTGGGCTGAAAAGGCCGGCGAGTCGGCGATGTTCTAGACAGATCCACCTGGATCACGGCCGGTGTGTGCGGGACACAGAGGCAATGAGGCGGGACGCGGGGTCTACACAAACAGCCTGGAACAGTCCCTCCCTCGGACTGCCATCCACCTGAGGTCTGCGTGGGTCAGCCCGGTGTCACGGCCCCTCCTGGCCAGAGCCTCCCGGGTGGGGTGGCCGCAGCTCCCGGCCGGCTCCCGGTGTCCCTTTAGGGCACTTTGATAAGAATCTGCACAGACAGCTGTGCTCCCGGGACAGGGCTGCCCTCCTGGCTCCTCCCACTGCCCCTTCCATCCCTCCTGCAGCCCTTCCCCGTCCTCCCAAGCCTCCACGCCTGCTCCTTCTGGGGCCTCCTGGCCCTCTATCAGAGACGTTCCGACTCGACACTAGGGACCACCTCCTCTGAGGCCTTCCCACCCCTGACTGGGAGTTCTTCCTCTCTCTCCGGCCGCCTGCTGCTGGAACGGCTGCGAAAGTTCCAGCTCGGAGCTGGCAGCCACCTGCCTCCGCGCCCTTGCACCTGGATGGGCAGGCCTGCCGCGTCCACAACGAATCTTCCGTGCACAGGTGGCGGGGGGCAGGGGACGTAGCGGGTAGGCCCGCAGGAAGGACGGAGCGGAGAGCAAATACCCTCCCATAAGGGATAAACCAAAACACAAGCCACACGCAGAAGACGTCACACACCAGTCCCCTAGTCCTACCCAGAAACCAGAGGAAGGTCTAGGACAGACCACACCCGTACCTTCCCAGTGCAGGGCGAGGCTGCAAACCCCGCGCCTTCCCCGCTGGCCGCCAAAATGCAAGTCGCCAGAGAGATTACGGTTCACGGGGGATACCCGACAGGCACCTTCCCGCACGTACGAGGTAGCCTCGAGGTCACCACGACGCCACTGTTCAACCGTCCCCAGACGTGTAGCTGTGTGGGCTCACCTGAGCCACAGCCCTGGCCCAGCAGGCAGGCAGGTGCAGCCCCCGCACATCACTTGTGCTGCCCGGGGACCCAAGCATCCGGGGCTTTCTGTCCACCACAGAAACGGCTCACTGAGTGTCCACACAGCCCTCTCCTCCAGCCTCGACATCAACAGGCCTGGGGGAGGGAGGGGGCCTCGC
This sequence comes from Proteles cristata cristata, assembly GCA_017311185.1. NCBI lineage: Eukaryota > Metazoa > Chordata > Mammalia > Carnivora > Hyaenidae > Proteles > Proteles cristata. Next base: position 4,378 of record JAESUZ010001871.1, on the reverse strand, counting down.
CTGGCCTGCCCCGGATGCCAGGGAGAGCACAGCCGTGTCCACAGCAGTGACTCCTGGCCCGTGGCATCCCCAAGTGCCCTCGCGATGGCTGCAGGGCACAGGGTCCTCCCTGCATGGGGCGCCGAGTGAAACGAAAGGCCTGGTGGGCAGAGAGCTGTTACTCTGCACAGCTCCCTCCATAAAGCTCCCAGCAACCTTTCATACATATAAGAAGCCTGACACTCCAGGATTTTGGAAAGGCCATCTGTGGATCCAGGCCATGTGAGGTCGGAAGCTCGTCCACATCGGCGCCCCCACGTCCCCAGGGCCAGGTTCAGCATAACGTGGCAGGGGTTTGCTGCCCCAAATCCATCATTAGTCCCATTGATCTACCGGTCAGCAAGTCAAAGAGATCAAGGCCACAGGGATCACCCGATCTGCTCCCATAACTCCACACAATGAAGTCAAGGCCATCGGGAATGGACAACCAAGCTCCCAGAATGATCCAGCCCATCATGGGAGCACCCTCCTCATTTTTCGAAGCAGCGACACAACAAAATCTCAGTACTGAGGTTATAAATAACCCTGCACTGACTTGGCCCGAGAGAAGTGCTCCCTGAGCCCTGAGCTGGAAGAGGCCTCTTGTGTCTCGGCAGGAAAACGGGTGAACAGGACCCATCCACACAAAACGAGGGACACGAAACGGCCCGGAGAACACACAAGCCCCGGCTGCCCTAAGCATCAGAGGGGAGCGGCGAAGGCAGCCAAAGAAGGCCCATGTCCCGATGTGCCTGAATGAAGCCAAACTTCAGTGCCTGAGCTAACAAGTGCCCCCCTGGGAATTAAACCCTATGCAGCCACGCAGGGACACGGCGGTCACATACATCAGGGTACGGTCCTCCCCCAGAGACCAGGTGCTGGCGGGGAACATCGCGTGGCCACAGGGCTGCTGGGGGCCCCACGTGTGGATTCGGGTGGTGAAGAAAGGTGTCCATACTACAGTGAGTCTGTGACCTATACACACACACACACACACACACACACACACACACACACACACACCCACCGCCTTCCCTCACTCACAGCGGGGCTCAGTCTACTGCCCAGATGTCCACAAATAATGGTCCCTCAATAATGCTCCCTGTGTCCCTGGCACATCACAGGGTGCATGTAAGTGCTCTGTTGTAGGAGAGACGTTGTTACCCGGAAGGTCAGTGTATCCTTGGACCCACAACTCTGCTCCTAGGTACAAACACCAGTAGACACATGACTTTATGATAGGAAAATCCCAGACTCAGCAGGCAGAGAGGGAAAAGTGAAGACCTGAGGCCCCTGGGTGGGGACAAACAAGTGCTCTGGAACAGAGCTGGGAGGGCCTGACCACAGTGAACCCCCTCAGGGGTGTGGTTCCTCTAAAGCACGGACCAGACACCATCTCCTGCCGTCAGGGTCCCCGCAGCAATCTGACAAAAGACCTGACTGAAACTAAGTAGCAGGCCGTAAAACGTACGACCCACAAGGTACTGATACGGCCACACATCACCCACACACAATGGAGTCGAGGCCATCAAGGATGGACAACCCAGCACCCAGAGTCATCCAGCCCATCACGGGAGCAGCCTATTCATTCACTGAAGCAACGAGACAACAAAATCTCAGTACCGAGGTTATAAATAATCCTGCACTGAATTGGCACGAGCGATGTGTTCCCTGAACCCTGAGCTGTAAGAGGCCTCCTGTGTATCGGCAGGAAAACAGGTGAACGGGGCCCATCCACACAAAACAAGGGACACGAAACAGGCAGGAGAACACACAAGCCCCGGCTGTCCTGAGCATCGGAGGGGAGCGGCCACGGCAGCCAAAGAAGGCCCATGTCCCAATGTACCTGAAAGAAGCCAAACTTCGGTGCCTGAGCCAAGAAGTGCCCATCTGGGGATTAAACCCTATGCAGCCACGCAGGGACACGGCGGTCACATACGTCACATACGTCACATACGTCAGGGCGCTGGTCCTCCCAATAACTCATCTTTTTTCCTTTGAAGACCTTGCCCCGTCAGCTTTCCTAGTCTATATAATTTGTTGGAGAATGTCAACTCTCTACAGAACCGAAAGGTGAGCACGTCACCTAGATCTGGCCAATCAGTGGATTTCATGCCCTTTGTTTCAGTCACCGGATCGAGGCTGGACATGTGACCTGGCCCAGCAAACCCATGCCAGGCCCTGCAACTGAACTGTTGTGAAGGAGACGCTCTCTTCCTTGGGGAGCTGTCGGGGCTGCTCCCTGCAACAAACTGACTAGACAGTGAGGCCAATATGATAGGCAGAGAGCGACAAGAACTCCTGATGACACAATGTGGGTCCCCGGGTCCACCAGGACCTGACGCTCAGTGGATCTGGATGGCAGTGGACCGCAATGGAGCTAGGACCCAAGCCAGCAAAGCAACACACTAGCTTGAGCACTGATGTTTCTGCATGTCTGTGTGTTCAACATAAACTATGGAGGGAAGAGGACCCCAGAGAGAGGAACCCCAAGAGTGTGCATGCAGAAATCACACTCACAGGCCAGAAGAGTGTGGATCATGGGGGTGGGGGAAAGGACTTGCAGTCCACGGAGAGGAAGGTCTGCTCTAGTCCAACAGGCGGCTTTACCACACTATTTGCAACTTTGTACATATGAAGTTAGCTTTGAAACAAGACTAAAGGAGACCCCAGCAGGCAGCTAGAGTAGCTTCATGGGTGCAGGAATTAAAACAGCATTTAAACAGCCAGCAGCAGCCTGTTTGGGGTGTTTCCAAAGCCTTGTGCTGTTTCTGTCTCCCCAAGGAGAAATCCCAGCTTTGCTGCCCTCTCTTTCTTATGCAGGAACAGGTCCTTCAAATGAGTCCATCCAGGGAGGACAGGTGGCAGGGTCAAGGTCACACAGGCTACTGAGGCACAGCAGCCCTGGGGACAAAGGGCTTCCTGCTACAACCCCCTGGTGGGAAGCACCACCACAGGCCGGTTTCCTCTGGAGCCACAGAGGCTGCAGCCTCAGGGCGCTCACTTGTGTGGCCCTTCTTAGATCTGACACATCATTCCAGGCTCTTTGTCTGAAAGAGGGCCGCCCACCCACAAATATATAAATTCTAAACTCTAGGCCCACAAGGTGTGCATCTGCCCCAGTCCCCAGCCACACTCCAGGCTGCTTCCCACCCCCTTCTCCCCCAAACCCTTGGAGCCTTGTCACTGTCTGGATGTGACTTGCAATAGCTACTCAAAGCCTCTGCTTCCACAACAGGCTCTGCTCCTTTGATTTGCCATTTCCTCCCCATTATTGGTGATTTCCACACTTGTTATGCAAATGACATCTACTGAGACCCATTGTGTGAAATGCTTACTGGACTCTTTGAAAGTCCTCTTTAGTTTAAAAATAAAACTAAATCTTCCTGCTTCTCCCTGGGCCAGTGCTGGGGGAGGGGGAGTTCCAGCCTCCAGAAAGGAAGAAGCTCAGGGGCGCCTGGGTGGCTTAGTAGGTTGAGATGCTGACTTTCCTTAGGTCATGAGCTCCAGGTTCCTGGGTTCGGGCCCCATGTCGGGCTCTGTACTGACTGCCAGCTCAGAGCCTAGAGCCTGTTTCAGTTTCTGTGTCTCCCTCTCTCTCTGACCCTCCCCGGCTCACGCTTTCTCTCTTTCACTCTCCTAGAAATAAATAAAAATTTAAAAATTTAAAAAAGAAAAAAAGGAAAAGAAAGGAAGAAGCCCCCCAGACTCACAAGAGCACCTCCCTCCCCCACCCCCTGGCCATCTCAGGGACCTGTCTCAGGTGCCTTCGGACCTGTCAGGGCTGGAAGAAGGACCATGTCACACGTGCAGGCTCCACTGCTTGGCCCTGACTCGGGTTCCACGCCTTCATCCCCTCAGTGCCCCTGAAGTCTTCCCAGACTGTCAAGGGCATCCCAGACTGAAGGGACGCATCTGCCCTCCTCACGCTGGCACTCCGGAGCCCCCAGGCCTGACAGTAGTAGACCAGAGCATGGGGGCTGCCCAGGGAGCTTGCACCCTGCCCAGGGCCACCTTGGGGCTTCTCACCTTCCTCCCGAGAATGGGATCCTCCACGCCCCACACTACGAAAGGGAACCCCACTTCTGAAGTTACATGACTGATGTTCGTGATGTTGCAAAATCCCTTGAAAAGGAATCATTCTAGAGGTAATAATTCTTGGTTTTTAAATGTTCCTTTATTATTATTACTATTGTGACAACTAACATTCGCTCAGCCAGTCCCGCAGACCACGCCCCACTCCAATCACCATACACCCTCTGACTCATTTAAGCCTTGTGATGTCCCAGGAGGCAGGCGGTACCTGGACTTCACTTAATGTCACTGCTCTCTAGGGCTTCTCTGTTCTAACTGCAGAAGG
>JAESUZ010001870.1:0-13637 GCA_017311185.1 Proteles cristata cristata | reverse complement strand
GGAGTTACACTATTTTGTATACTCAAAGATTGAGGTCCATATGTTACTATGGAGACATTTTCTTTACTCTTATTTTGTCTTACCTCTGATCCAGATAAATTGTCAAGAAGCTCTAGGGGACTATACACATCTCTCTCTGATGACCTGGTATTTATTTCTTTTCTTTTTTCTGTTTTATTCTTAAGTAATGGAATTTTAAAATTAGTCAGCCGTCCTGTGTTCAATATTTTAACCAAGTCTGGAACCAGAAGTGTTTGCTTCTCAATGTATGCTTTTCGATTAATCATTTTGCCTGTAGAGTTATTTGCTTCCTGGTCATCCGGTGAAGTCACTGTCAAATTAAGTTTTGTTAAATTCCCTCTATCTTTTTTTTTACTTCCTGTTAAGTTTTGAGTCACGTGAGTTGGCTGAGTATCATTAGCAGTATTAGAAACTACCTCTGGCCCACTTTTGCTCTGTTCCTTTGACTTCATCTTTTTATCATCACTGATTACAGGTTCCTTTATAATCGTTAAAGTAGGTTCTACTGCAGAAACTGAAGACAAACAATTTAAATTAGAATTCAATTTTTCTTTGCTTGAAGATTCACCATTTGTTTCTGTTATGGTACTCTGTAATGATATTTTAGAATCAATTAAGGGAGTTTGATTTGTTTGGTGCTTAAGAAAATCATCTTGCCTAAAACTCTGCCGAGGCCCAGGAAGAAAGTTATTTGAATCCGGCAAGGAAGATTTTTTCCAACACTGGGCAGATATTCTAGCACATGAATAACAAGGCCAAGTTCTTTTACCAGTCATCGGTATTGTTCTGTGACAGCCTAAGTTCGATTCTTCAGCTTCAGTTCTCCAGTCTTCCCACGAAGATCTCTTTTCAGTAAGATGGCAATCACTAGATAATTTCACTACTGAGCTTTGCATCGACTTAAAATACTCCTCTGGCTCCATGCCTCTAAATCCTAAGGGTTCTGAAACGTTCTTTGTTTCTTCTTCCAAAAGTGGCTCAAGGGTTTTCTGAAACATAGCATTTTGATGTTCAGGACTTGTTTTTTTTCCTATTTCTGGAAGACTTAATAAATGATCCATTGGTGAGAGTGTATTATGGTTTACTTTCCTCAAAACTTTTAAAGGACTTTTTTTAGCCTCTAAAGTCTCTGCTCCTTTACCCTCAGCACCTGTTTGGTTTTCTTGTAACACCAAGTCAGATTTGTTATACACATTACAGAAGTTCATCTCAATAACTGTTTCATCTTCTTTTTCAGACACTTTCATCCTTTTCCTGGGTTTTCTCCCAATATTGTTCTCCCCTACTGAGTATTTATTTTTTTCATTTTGAAGGCAGGAAAGCAAGCCATTAGTTTTACTTTGGTGTAAATCAGCTTCTTCAAGTAATAACTTATTTACTCCCATTAAGTTTTCTTCTGTTTGTAAGACCTGGGGAATATTATTTGTGTCACTCGTATCTGCAAGACTCCTAAGGTTTTCTTTCTTTAACTTGGAGGAATTTTCTGGAACTTGCATACATCCACCATCAGGTTTATATGCAAAGTTATTTTCATCATTACAACCCTTGGAATGGGGGAAACAATTGCAATCATGTAATTCTAAAATGGAATTATTTTCTACTCCAGGCGACAAGCTGTTACAAGAATATTTTGGAGTATTCTTGTACAGTTCATCTCGGAATTCAACCTTAATATTTCGTGTGGCCTTATTTTCAGTTATTTTGAGAGGTGGGCTCTCTAAGCTTTTATGTTTTTTAATTTGAATTCTTCTTTTAATACCTTCTATGAAACTCTCCTTACCCAAAGACTGCAAGAAAGCCATACTTTGGAATTCACTGCACTCCACTGTTTGGAAAGATTCCGAACTGGTTAATGATTCCTTTCTTACCAGGTCAATCCCTGGCTGTGGATCATCACTTGAGGCGTCAGTAACTTTTCTTTTTTCCTTGGCTGATCAAAACAACAAAACATACCAGAAAAGTTTTTTATATTGAGGAGGAAAAAAGCAACACTACTTAAAATAAAAAACTGTGAAGCCATCCACATTTATTTCCCTGAATAGCTGTATGGGAATATATACATCTGGTTTCAAATGAAAAACCTAATTTCTGCTAAGGAACGCCATACAAACCTGTATAAACTCCAAGGCAGCTGAATAACCGCTAGCATCAACACCAACCACTTCACACTAGCCAAAACGGACCGCTAGGAGGAACTGCTCTTAAAGTAATTCTGACCAAGGGCTCCCGGTCAAACACGTGCATCCGTAAGGCTCAAAGCAAATTCAAGTTAAACACTAGAGTGAAACAACGATGGGTCAAGGCTGAGATGCAAACGCTAGAACGGGAGTCACCTCGGAGGGCTTTCTTACTGCGTTTTCCCGACTGCTCCGCTTCTTTCGCTGCTTCTAAGCCCTGAGCGTCTGACACTGTGAAGGGCATCCTCCGACCCCGAGCCCCCCTCTCGCCGCCTCACCGCGGCCCTCCCAGTCCCAGACGCCTCACCCGACTTGTCACTTTCCACCTCTTCTCTCCCAGGCGCTCGGGCCACCATTCTCCTCTTTTGCCTGCTCTCCTCGCGTCCCCTGGCCTCGGCGCCACAGCTTCCCGCTTCGCCGGGCCCTGGCCGCCGGCCTCGCTTCTTCAGGCCTGGGGCCTCGTCCTCACGGCCGGGGGCCGTCGCGGGGCCCGAGGGCAGCGGCCGCCGCATCCGCCCAGGGCGGCCTGCCCCGTCCGCGGACAAGGCCAGCCGAGGCTTGCCGCACCCACCCACAGGGGACCACCAGCCGTGCGAAGCCGCTCCTGCCGCGCTGCTCCCACCGCCTGCCCGTCGGCCCAGCTCCGCGCCGCCTCCAGGCTGGCTCCGGGGCGAGGGCGGAAGCGGAAGTGAGGCTCCGCGCTGTCCTCTGGGCGGCCGGGCGGAGCCTAACTGGCGGAAGTGCCCCGAGCCTGTGCCGCCTGCGCGTGCAGGCCACACTGCTTGGGGGTGTGGCACGTGTCGCCTTTCTAAGCCGGAACCTCCGGCAACCATCGGAGGCCCCTTCTCTCACCTGCCGCCCCTCCTGCGTAGCCGCTAGCAAAGACGACCGTCAGCCGGCGGCGTCTAACCACCCCAAGTGTTCTGGGGTCCTTTCCCCTCAGTCTTCTCAATATATTGACCCACGTACCCTATAGACAGCTCAAGCTCCAGATGTGCAAAACTGAGCTTAAGCTTTCCACCACAAGCTTTTTCCTCCTGTGTTGGTGGATATGCCACTATCCACCCATTTGTGTAAGCCAAGAATCTAGACACAGACCCCCCCCCCCTTCTTTCCATTTCATCCGTCACGGCCACATTCATTACACCTGCTTGATTCTATTTTCTGTGTTTGTCAGCCACTCTCCCCTTTGCCATTACTTTGGCCCTGGCTCTCAGAATTTGACTGACTTACTGCACGAGTCTCCTAAATTGTATTCATACTTCTGTCCTTGTGTAACTAAACCAGCCTTGAGTTTGTTCCTTGGTGAGCCAGAAACTGCACCAGGTTGAGTTGTCACAAAGAAAAGTTCATTTGCAACCAATAAGGAGATAATGGGAGTGGCTTCCAAAGCCATGGCTCCAGGAACAGGGATGAATGGGTTCCTTTCATTTAGAGTTGATGCGTATTTAGATAGGGAAGCCTTGTCATCATATGTAGGGTGGGTATAAGTTGTCCATGTGCTTTAAGGAAACATGCCTACATATATGTTGTTTGTTATGTAAATGAGGCTGGGGATCCTTCTTGGGTGGCGATTTTATTTATTTACTTAATGTTTATTTATTATTTTTGAGAGAGAGAGAGAGGGAGAGAGACAGAATACAACCAGGGGAGGGGCAGAGAGGGACACACACAGAATCGGAAGCAGGCTCCAGGCTCTGAACTATAAGCGCAGAGCCATACATAGGGCTCGAACTTATGAACCACAAGATCATCGCCTGAGCTGAAGTTGGACGCTTAACTGACTGAGCCAGCCAAGGGACCCTCTTGGGTGGAGATTTTAGTATTATGATGGGTTTTGCTAATCATCAGTCATTCTAGAGGTCACTCCACGGTCCATCTGCACAAGCATGAGTCAGGGGTTAAGTTCAAATCGGTCTGGGTGGCCTGGGCTGGCTGGGGGTCTTATCAGGACAGTCGCTATGGCTTAAGGGAGATTTTACTTCCCATTTGCCCGAGTTAAGAGATGAGCTGGAAAAAAGAGCTTAAGGAAAAATGTGGAACAAAGGTCAGTGAATACAAGCAGGTGTACAGTAAACATACACGTTGGTGTCTTGGTGTCTAGCTGGTGACACTTGTAGTATTTCAGTGAAGCTTCCACCTGCTACCAGGCCTTGTCCTGCCCCTCCCATGTCGGAGATCCTGGCATTTCCCAGATTTGCCCTTCATGAACCTCCTTTACTTAGAGACTAAAACTAGCAGAAAGAATTCCAAACCTTTTATGGTTCTCTTTCATGTGGCCACTGAATATTTAACAAATTTTGTCTATTGTCCCTGTCTGGGAAAAGATGTGCTTCAGTGGAAAACTATGTGTAGGAGTCACCCTTCTGCATTATCTGATTCTGATTCTCTGGGAGCTATCTTACAACTCTAATTTTAAAATAAGTGGGAGCAATACAAAATAATGGTCTATGGACATGCAAGTCCTGTCTTATAGTTCAACTGACTTCCCACTTTCACTGTGGAAGAAGACCATTTAGCCTCAGTTGGCACATTCATTTGAATATTCCTGATCTGTGTGTCTGTTTTTTGGACCTATCCTTTGAACGGGTATTTATAAAATCTGCCTAATGAGAGAAAGTTGTTAACGCAAGTTCATTTTTACATCTCTATGAGAGTCATGATTTTATCTTTTTTGGGGGAAACTGTCTTTTAACACCACACATTTCCTGCTCTTTACATGTTATGTCATGCCTATGAGTCTTTGCATGCTAGTCCTGGAAATTCTTTTTTTGCTTTTCTGCCTGGTGAACTACATATTCCCCTTCAAGATTTAGTATGAGGATCACCCCTCAAGGAAGCTTCCCTGTTACTCTTCTCCTTACGTGTGTGTGTGTGTGTGTGTGTGTGTGTGTGTGCGTGTGCATGTGGTGGGGACAAGGAGCATCAGGTATACCTGCCTGCCTGCCGACACATTGTTTTTAGCTCTTTCTATCTCTTTCAGGGCAGATACCTTCTGTTAATCTTTGCATTTCGTATGTTTTAAGATAAACTTGGTGATTTTTAACACTATGTGTGTGGACATTAAAGGATGGTAGGTATGATGAACAGAATACTATGGCAGTTTAAAAAGAGTATCCTTAGGAGTATCTATAAAATAGAACTTAGGTAAGAGAGGTGTAAAGGATCTAAAAACTTCACTTGATTCTTTCTGCTTGTGAAAAACCCCCAGTAAAAGGGAAACCAGTTTAAGAATAACAGAATAGAAAAAGCTATTTTAGGGAATTCAGGCTACATGCTCATTCCCATTGTGTCTCAGTTTTCTCACCTGTAGAATGAAACAACAGTGTCTCCTGAAGGAAACCAAATATGTTACCCCCAAATATGACCCTTTGACATAAAAATTATTTGGAATTGAAGACAATTAGGAAGCAGAAAATACAGGAAAAGCTCTTTCTAACTCCCTCCCCCCTGCCCTTCTGCCTAAAGGCAGGATGTAAATTCTGCTTTAGTGGAGATGACTCTAGACTTTTACCACCATAGAGATGGCACTAGAGGAATCTGAAAATAAACCTTTCTCTATTAGTTTCTCCCCATATATTGATCTCCCTACAGTTTGCCACCCTAGGAAGCCTAAAACCATTTTCCTTTGACCTGCCACTTCTAAACAAAGGTATTGTTCTTTGTTGAAGATGATAGCATCTTATAGGCCAGAGTTCTAAGCCATCACTTTGAGTTACTCTTTGTTGAAGTTTCTCCTGCTTAATGTGCACTGTATGCATTAAACTGTTTTTCTCTTATTAATCTTTTTGTGAAAGGGCCCCAGTGGAGGACTAAATATGGGTAGTTTTATATGCAAATATTTGTAAAGCACTTAGAACAATGCCTAGCAGATTGTAAACATTAGGTTGATTTGTTAAACAAAAACCTCAATATATCAAAAGATAGATCCTATATAATTCTGACATATATTGCCTACAAAATACTTTTTGCTACTAAGATCTTAATAAAATAAAAGATAAAAATTCAAGAGTCCAGCTTCTTTGGTCTGAATAAAAACAGATTATATTAAAGACAGCTATAGAACCAAGAATTTAAAAACTTTTATAACTCATAATTGTTGAGCAATGCATAAAAAAGGAACGGGAAGAGCTTAGTAGCATAGGAAATTGCAAAGCAAGCAACTGAGTGTTCTGAATAAGAAATTTCTAATCTTTATTACAGATTTCAAATTTCCCATACCAAACTGCTTTCACAGAAAACTTGAGGAGATTAGGTGTGTTTTTACAAGTTTTCATGGATCTTCTGTTCTCTTCTGTGAAATGATTATCATAATCCTTTCATTGTGCTTAGTAATTTCTGGAAAGGGCAGGCACAACTGTTTACCAAAAAAAGATTCAGTCTCTCTAGTGGCAGATCTCACATACTTAGGAGTTCAGAAGATAGAGGAGAATAATTATTTACCTATACCTATTGGCTTGTATCTCAGTCCGCACAGAATCAACCTGCTGTGAGAGTCAGGGTGTCCTTTCTTTCTAGTTCCCTCTCTTTTTCTATTAATCCCTTCCCCTTGCCTCTGGACCCTGACTGACACTACTGTTCAGCCTTCAAAGTCAACTTCAGAGTCACTGCTTCTCTAGTGTCCTTTGTGTGTGCTGGTCCTAGCTCTATCCTGGAAGGATGACAGCAGAGCCACATTCTCTACATTCCACAACTACAGCTATAGATTATTAATGCACAGATTTGTGGGCCCGGTGGAACTACACAGCCCATGTGCCTATGAAGCCAGTCCTACAGATCCATGGTCTACTTCTACAAACATCCAGAAGACTTCCAAACCTCTCTATTGCTAATATTTATCAGCTTTGACAGTATTACTTTTACTCTGTGTCATGCCAGTCACTGGCCAGTTTGTACTGAGAGCAATTCCACACCCTTCCTCTGCCCTGTTATGAATCACAGGGTGTTTTCTACACTCCTGGGTCAGTTGGCTTTGGGTAAGATTTGACCAATGGAGGACACTGATAGAAGAATGGAGAAGGGATATTTTCTCTACCTTAGGCTGCTTATCAGACACCAGCTGCATCTTCTTTGAGACTCCATCTCTTGCTGGTGAAGCTTACTGTGGTGCAGCTCCCACTAGGTACCTTGAGGTCCCTTTGCTTCAAGGGGTGGCATTGGCTTTCTGTAATGAATCTCTGGGAATCATGAAACCCTGTTTGGTTTCTCTGTTCATTTAGCCTATCTCTTGCATTACATTCCTCTCTTTAAAATACTTTTAATTTCTTTTTTTTTCTGGTAAAAGACACTCCCCACCCGCACACACACACTCCAGTAAATAAGGATGAGGATGGAAGGAGCAAATGGTACAAAAGAAAAGACTTCTGTTCTGACACAGAGTCAGGAGACATTCTTTCACCATCTTAAAGTGAATAACGCAAAAATAAATATGGTACTTTCCCAAGATATGATCACCTTTCTTTCTCCTAAGTATTTTCAATAGTTTCTCCAGGGTTAGCTTCTTATTCAATTTTAGATTGTAAATCTTCTGTCCAGGAATATTAGACAATCTGATGTTCAGCAAATTACAACATATTGGAATCTTTAAATGTATGGAGTATTTTGTTTTTGATGATCCTATTTTACCTCTAGGGAAAAAAAAAATCGAAGGCCAAATATTTTACTTCAGATATTAAAGTCCAGATTTGGGAATTTCAATTAACTTTACCCACTAGAGGGCTTCAGATCCAGATCAGCCACGGATGAGCCACCTCTCTTTTCCTCTGGCTTGTGGAACTCTATGGTCTTTGATCACAAAAGCCTTTGATTGTGTCATTGAGGCAGAATAACTCAATTACTCAATGTAACAAGTCCAAAATGGAACACAGTGGAAATCTGTGAGGGGAACAGGACCTTAGAAACTGTCTAGTCTAAGCTCTTCTTTTTACCAATGCTTTAAGTAATTTAAAAGTGCTGTGAATCAATCGTTTTCTAAATGTTTCTTCTGATTGCTTCTTAGTTGCCTGCACTTCCAAGTAAGGATTCTTCAGGAGACAACCACTTCTAGTGTAAGTGAGAGACTGAAGCAAGCACAAATTTATTCTGTGTATATGGCTATATATGGCTGCACACCAGTTTCAGGAATGACTATGGTGCAGCTGTCCTCACGCTAGCATCTCTGTAAGAGATCCTATATTTATGCCTGTAAAATTTTCCATTTGAATTAGGGCCATCATTGCAGTCTGTTATCTTCTTTGTGGAGGAGGGAATCCCCGTTTCCCTATAATATGGGATAGCCTCAGATAGAAGGGGCCTATGCCAGTGGTTACTATGTTCAAGTCAAGCTTACCAATGGGTAGAAGGGATGGCTGCTTATTGCTTAAATGGTTTGATTTGAAGTGTGACAGGAAAAATTTCCTTCTATTTAGTCCCTTTCCAGCTCAAGAGGACATTATGTATGTTTATATATACATTGATGACTTCCAAATTTGTATCTCCAGCACTCTGTCTTGTTTTGTAGTCCCTTGTCCCTGCTTCTGATTCAAGTGGCTGGGATAAACCGCTCCTTTCAGGCTTTGATTCACTTAGCAGAGAGCTTTCAGCAAGAATTTTCCATTTCTGCCCCAGGAGTTTCCCTCAATTCCCCAGGGCAGACATCTGGCTTTTTTTTAGGGAATGGGCAACTAGAAAGTGCAGTGATGTTAACAGCCCTGGAGAAATTGTCAACCAGCATGTGGGGAGAGCTGGTAAGTAAGTGCTCCTGCCCCTTACGCTTCAGACAAACAATCCTGGAGGCGTTTTGTATATTCTCTTTGGTACTTTTGAAGATTTTAGTTTTCCTTGTACATGGCAGCAACCTTGATAACACAACTTTTTATCGTTCTCTCTTCTTTCCTGGTCACACTCTCCCTTTTCCTATTGCAGGTGTCTGTACCTCCCAAATAAACTACTTACACATAGACCTTGGGCTCTGTTCAAGCTAAAATCATATCTAGTCGACATTTTAAATTTACATGCCCCCAAAATACCTCTTGATCTTTCAATAGTTTCTTCTCCCAGCTCAGCTAGCAATAACTCCATAATTCCAGGTCAAAAATCTTAGACTCACTGTGGAATCCTCTCACTGGCCTGCCCTTCCATCCCCATCTAATTCATCAGCAAACTGCTTTACCTGAAAATTAAATCCCAAACCTCACCATGTCTTATTATGTCCACCACTTCTGTCCCTTAGTCAGGCCACCATCATCCTTTCTTGCTTGACTGTTGTAAAAACCTTGTAACTGATTTCCTTATTTCTTTTTTAAAAAATGTTTTATTTCTGAGAGAGAGAGAGAGACAGTGTGAACAGGGAGGGTCAGAGAGAGAGGGAGACACAGAATCTGAAACAGGCTCCAGGCTCTGAGCTAGCTGTCAGCACAGAGCCCGACACGGGGCTCGAACCCATGAACTGTGAGATCATGACCTGAGCCAAAGCCAGATGCTTAACTGACTGAGCCACCCAGGGGGCCCCTGATTTCCCTATTTCTAATTTTACACACATAATAGTCAAGTTGCTTCATTAAGATCAAGTTGCCTCTGCTCAAAAACCCTCCAAAGGCTGCCCATTCCATGTAAAATAAAATCCAAGTCCTGGCCAAGTCTAATCATGTCCCCAGTATCCTTTTGTCCTAATTTTCTATCACTTTCCTCTTTATGGTGTTCCACCCACTGCCCTTCTCACATGCCACTTCAGCACACTAAGTATGATCTCTCCTTGTGTCTTTTGCATTTGCTGTCCTCTGCCTGGAATGTTTCTTTCCGCCGGAATCCACATGCTCCATTCCCTAATTTCCTTCAGGCTTCTGCTCAAATGTTGCTATAAAGAGAGGCCTTCACTGACCACTGTCAGATAAAAAACAAATCTGAACTTCATAATAAGGAGAGTTGAATAGCTGCTCCCCCTTCAGGTAGGGCAGTGCTCTGCAGTTGGCCGCAGTCTCCACTATTCCCTACTGTCCTCAACCAATTTTGCTTATTTATGCTTCTTGTCTGGCCCTGTCAACATTGAAGTTTTACTCTAAAATTACACATTTCAGTTTACAGGATGTTTGCAACACCATCATCTGGCTGCTCAAAAATCATCACACCGTATTCCTTTCATATTATTAATTCCCTACTCTGTCCTCCACATCACCGTCTCCAAACCTTCTCCATCTTCTCAAGCCTTCAGTTCCACACTTGGCTCCACAGGTGAAACTGTCTTCTTTTCTGGGGTGTTCTTAGTCATTCTGAGATTCCAGTTTTCTCTGTATCACTAGATCTCTGTCATTATCCGTTCCCTCTCCTGAAGGAAATAAAGACAAAAGCAAATGAGAAAAGCAAAGTCTGCCTGGGTGTCAGCTACCATCACAGACACTCAAAGGCAGGCAGAGCAGTGGAAAAGCTTGTTAGTTAAAAAAAGTGAAAGGCTTCAGGCATGCCCTGGCTATTGGCTATTGGCCTGGGAAAATTACAAGTGGGCTATCAGTGTGATTGGTTAGGGATGCATATTTGGCTTTCTCTGATTTGTCTTAAGTTGGAAACAGGGACAGAAATTAGGGAGGCTGTCAGTTATTAATCAAGTCTTAGCCGCTTTGGGCTGATTGTTACAGAAGTAATTAACTTCCTGGATTGTTACTAGAGATAGCAATCTGACTTCTTACAATTCTAATTTACAGCTGACTGGCTTCCTGGGCCGTTTACTGTACATAAGGCGATTGATTTCTTGGGCAGTTTGCTGTAGATTAGGGAGTCAGAGTTCCTATTTCTATAGATCATCTGACCATTGTCATTTTGTATATTTAGTCTCTCATTTTTTTTCTACTGCTGCACAAAAAGAGCTTTTCTCTATTTGTCAAGGCTAACCCTTTCACTGATGATCTCAACATTATATGGCTGTGCTAACCAAGCTCTCCCATACCTTTCTTTTTTTTACCCCAGATGTGTCGGGGTTCAATTATTCACACCTTTTCTCCTTACTTCTTTGGAAATTGGTTTCCTTCTCAGATACTCAAATGGTATTTCATTTTCAAATGAGATTATAGGTTTAAAAAAACTGACAACACAATCATCACAAAGTCCATAAAAGTAGCATAACATCATTATTATGTGTATAATTTCTGTATTGTCATATATATGTCTATATTATTATAACTTTTCTCTTAACTTTTTTGGCTACATACTCTTTGATTACCTCTTCACCTGACAGTAGTTTTGTAATATTTTTCTGTAGAGAGAATAAACAATCTGGTGTTTCTACCAGGACAACCAACTGAAATTTGATCATAAGTGGTGGTTAGGAAATATAAACATGTGTCTTTATACTGCCATACTTTCTGTTACAAAGCAGAACTTTGCTACAGGCTTATGCCCAGAATACATAGGAATCCTGATAAATTTTACTTCATGTGATTAGCATTTGAGAGGATGGATATACACATAGACAATGACCAGATGACCAGTTCTACATAAAAATAGAACTCTGACCCACAATCTGCAGCAACCAGCCAAGGAAACCAAAACATTATCTATAGTAAGTAGACCAGGAAGCTAGTCTACTATCTGTAACTCAGAAAGTCAGACCATTATCTCTAACAACTGGTCCAGAAAGCCAGACAACAGCTCCTATACCAAGTGGTCCCAAATGACCAGATTTTGAGTAAAACCCGACAGCTACCTTAATTTTTGTTTCCAACATAGGATCAATCAGAGAAAGCCAGATATAACCCTTAATCAATCATATAGTACACAGCACTCCTAGTTAACCCACCTCCAGTTTTTTTATGCCAACAGCCTCCAATCAGGGTACACTTGAAGTCTTCCTTTTTTTCCACTAGAAAACTTTTCCACTCCTCTGTTTGCCTTGGAGTCTCTGCACAAGTCAGAGTGATGGTGGCTGACTTCATTGAAGTTCTGGATAAATATACTTTGCTTATTTTCATCTGACTGGTCTTAATTTATTTCTATACATCAAAAAATAAATGCCTAATGAATTTATAATTGCATATGCTGCATCACCTACTATATTAAACAAGGAAGATTTTAACTGAGCATTGATGAGAACCCAATCCTCTGCCTGTATAAACTTTGGGTCCCGTTTATCCTAAATCTTGTTTTAATTCCACGGCCCATTTACTTCTGTGGTGGGAATTACAGACCACTTTCATATCATGATATGAAGTCTGGCCCATAGATCCCCACACTGGGTACTGTGTACAGCAGAAGAAATAATTCCTAGTTCAGCAGAGTAAACAGTAACTTAACTATGCATTGAAGTACAAGGATACTCATCATTACATCCCACAAATCCCAAACTAACTATATCCCCAACTCAAATTCTCTGTAGCCATAATGAAGGAGGCTATAGGGAAAATGTCCTGTAATGGGAGCAGATTTCTGTTAGAGCAGGAAAGTGATGGGAATGTTCAGGACGATATGGAGGATCTTCCTGATGGAGCATTTGTTTTAGAGGGCATAGAGGATTGAGAATGGGGTCAGAGTTGGGACATGCAGAGTCTGAGGGATAACTAGGGAGTCTTCATCTTTCTTTGGTGATTTTCATATAAGAATAGTCCAGGTAAGGGATCATTCTAGTTGCTTCCATATTATCCTGTACTAATAACGTTAATAGATCAATTTATAAGGCACTTTTCTAGATAACATTGTTACTAGCCTATTTTACAGATGAGGAAACTCAAGCACATAGCACTTAAGTAATACTCTCAAGTGCCATAGGCAGTAAGTAAGCAACATATCTCCAAAGTCTACAAGTTTATTTGCCCTAGGCCCTGATGTTTTGTTGGAATCTCCTGGTTTTGTCTCCATTCTTTATTTGTACTAGTTTTCTATTGTTGCTGTTACAGATTACCCCAAACTTAGTGGCTTAGAACAACGCAAATTTGTCTTGCAGTTCTGGAGGTTCAAAGTCTCAAATGGGTCTTACTGGGCTAAAACCAGGGTGTCAGCAGAACTGTGTTCCTATCTGAAGGTTCTAGGAGAGAATCTATTTTATTACCTTTTCTAGAGGCTGCCTGCATTCCTTGCTTGTGGCCTCTCCCAACTTCAAGGTCAGAAATGCCTAGTCAAGTCTTTTCACATCAATCATTCTGACAGTCTATCTTCCACATTTAGGGACCCTTGTGATTACATTAATGTGGATCTTGCTGAAAGGATGCCTTTCGTGAGAACTTGTGCCTAGCTGAATTCCATCCCTTTCCCTCCATTAGAAGGTGATATTTATTGACAAAAAATTTTTTTTTAGAGTTTTTTTAAAAAATTTATTTCTAGGAGAGAGAGAGAGAGACAGCGTGAGCAGGGGAGGGTCAGAGAGAGAGGGAGATACAGACTGTGAAATAGGCTCCAGGCTCTGAGCTGGCAGTCAGCACAGAGCCCGACGCAGGGCTCGAACCCACGAACCGCGAGATCATGACCTAAGCGAAAGTC
>JAESUZ010001869.1:0-11436 GCA_017311185.1 Proteles cristata cristata | reverse complement strand
AATGTCCTTCACCTCCACTTCCACATGGAAAACCTGCAGCGGCCTGTCCACAATCACCTCTAGGTGGATGCTACACTCCGCGCTCCGCCCGCACAGCTCCTCCCGGTCGATCCGAGAATTCACAAACAAAATGCCATTCTGCAGATTTACCTCCAGAAGGTTCCCGTGGCCTTTGGACGCCACTCGGAAAAGGCGTGGCACCAGCTCCGCCAGCTCCAGCCCCAGGTCCTGGGCGATTCGGCCCACGAAGGTGCCGTGTTTGGCCTCCTCCAGGACAGAGTAGTGGACCTGGCCGCTCTCGGCAGCGGACGCTGCAAGGAGCAGAACTGAAAGCAGCAAGCTCTTGACTTCCTGGCCATCTGATCCCGAAGCTAACATCCTGCTCTGATTCAGGTTAGTAAATCAACGTTTCATGAAATGAAAGGTGTAGTCCTTTCTGATCTTTCTTTTGAGTCTGTTCCTGAGATTCCAAATGATCTTAACAAGGGTGTGTATAGTCTTTAAAACACCGGAACAGTGAAGATTCCTTCTGGTCTGTGAATAATCATATTTTTCTTCTGTTAAAAGAATCCTCTTCTTGGAGAACAACGACATCCCGTGGCTCAAAATGGAAGTGCCTTTGTGTTTATACTATTTGTTTCACCTATATTGCTTCTCTCATAATCCCTTCATATATTGGTACATGTTTTACTTTGTAGGCTTTTAATTCTTTCTTTATACATTCCTTGTGTGTGACTACTAGCTCTATAAAGGTAGTTTCTTTCTTACAAATTAGAATCCAACGAAGAGTTTCATCTTGGATACAGACATCTAAGAGGACATACTACTACTATCATGTATCATCAGGTATATAAATGTGAAAAGTCCACATTTGTAATTTACTAGTGTCATGTTTTTTAGACTTTTAGAAATTGATTACTTTGGAATGGCCTCTTATTAAGTTTACTCCATTGCTAACATTGTAATTTCAATAGCTTAGTTCTTGTACTATGTTAAGTTATTCTTTTTTTAAAAAAATTTTAATGTTTTATTTATTTCTGAGAGAGAGAGATATGGCATGAGCAGAGGAAGGTCAGAGAGAGAGGGAGACACAGAATCTGAAACAGGCTCCAGGCTCTGAACTGGGAGTCAGCACAAAGCCCGACGCAGGGCTCAAACCCACGAACTGTGAGATCATGACCTGAGCTGAAGTCTAACACTTAACCGACTGAGCCACCCAGTTGCCCTATGTTAAATTATTCTAAACATTTAGTTCAGTTGTCTAGAGACGAATTCAAGACAGAAGTTCTCTAAGTTACCACCTCAATATAATGGTTTCAAATCAATGCTGATATACAAGCTACTTACCAGTTTATCCAAAGATTTATTTTATTTGATGTTAATGAATTTACCAAGTACTGACCCTTAGAAATAAAAGAACATATATATATATATATGTATATATATATATATACATATATATATATCTTTGCCTCATTTTAAAACTTTTTTTCAATTATCATACCTACTAAGCATGAATATTGTAGTTTCCATCTTGAAGAACAACTTAAATTTGCATTATATCCGCTACTATTTGAAAAATAATTTCTTTCTACCCCCCAACCCACTGAATCAGGAACTTAAGTTATATTTGTCTGATTGTGTACACCCATTTTATTCCAAAAATGGTTTAAGAAGACTAGAATATAAAAAGCATTCCAAATCTAATTCATTCACTCAATTTTATTTTCCTGTTCTTATCTCAGATACAAAAACCAAACTGAAATTTGCATAGCAACTGTTATCAACTGCAATAAGCTTATCAGTCTAGTATTACAAAAGAAAAATAGTTTAATCATTCTCAAGACTGTTAAGAAACCAACTTCTAATATTAGAAATCCTTCTGATAAGATAGCAGCCAGTGGGAAAATCCCAAATTTCCCTACTAAAAAAAAAAATTGTAAATGGCTACTCAAGGGAATCTTAGGTTTTAGGTGAAAGTGAGCTGCAGCCTTCATTTGGAACACTTTTTCAAATAGTGATTTGATTATTATAAATCTATGCAAAAGATTTATAGTTTTAACTACTTTTAACTAGTTTTAAATTGTGGAAGGCATAAGCTCAAGACCAACTTATCTGCCTAAAGAAGAGCAAAAAAATTTTAGCACTTCGCAGTGGGGGGGCAGTGACAAAATTCAGAAAAAAAACAGGACTAAGAAATAAATCTCCTTGTGTTTGTTAATTTAAATAATCCAGTCCCTTTGGGAATGATGCCATACTGAAGGTCCATTCCATTTTTGGTTTAAGGAATTGCTTCAGTAATTAAGTACACATTAAAGACAGTTTTCCAAGCCCCCAAATTCCAAGGTTATCATATAGCTAAATAACTATAATATGCCAGTAAAGCTATGTGTTGGTTACTGATCTTGACACAGATTGTAACAAATGCTATGGCATCAAGAGCTGTAGAGTACTCATGATTAGCCTGAGTTTAATGCCATTCAATAAACATGACTATAAAATTAAGATGCTATCATTTTAAAAGAAATTGACCAATTCTTTTTTTTGGCAAGTATGTTAAAAGCAATTCATGATCTGGAAAATTTTTTTTGTTTCATTCTGAAATTTCAATAATACTAAATAGGATGAAAGAAACCATCCATAAAAATTTTAAAAATAGTTATCTTAAAATGGAGACAGAGAAAGACATTGTCAAAGTAAAAACAGCAATAAGTGTCTTCACTATCTCTCAACTTCTTTTTTTTTAATTTTTTTAATGTTTTTTATTTATTTCTAGGAGAGAGAGAGAGAGACAGCGTGAGCAGGGGAGGGTCAGAGAGAGAGGGAGTCACAGACTGAAACAGGCTCCAGGCTCTGAGCTGGCAGTTAGCACAGAGCCCAACGCGGGGCTCGAACCCACGAACCGTGAGATCATGACCTGAGCGAAAGTCGGACGCTTAACCGACTAAGCCACTCGGGTGCCCCTATCTCTCAACTTCTGAAATCCTACCTCATTTCCTCCCTATTTGCACTTCCTTTTTCAGAGACTTTAAAATTATTATGTTTCTGGGTAAAATGCTAGCTGGTTATCTTAAATATTTTTGTGAATATTTGTTTTTAATGTGCACCCCAAAAGCAAATTAAAATAAATAGAGCTAAATTGGTAAACACATAATTCTGTGTTTCATTAATTGCTCAGATGAACAGATACCTTTGTATAAGACCTTTTTGCAAGGGGGATACAATGACATTATAAAAGGCTGAAAGAGAGGGCAGATATAAGAGAAAGGAATTCTGTATACAAGTTGAAATACTCTGCATTAATTTATCGTCTGTAATCTCTGAGATTTAGAGGATGGGCATGTGAAGTATTAACATTGAAGACAATGTCATGCTTAAATTCCTGCCACAATTGTCTTTTTTTGGTGTTCCTAAACTTGAATAGAGATTTCAAGGTTTTTGTTTGTTTGTTTGTTTGTTTGTTTTTGGTTGTGGGCAAGGATGCAGGGCCAGAAGGTAGAAAGACAGAGAGAGAGAAAAAGAGAGAGAGAATCCCAAGCAATCTCCACACTGTCAGCAAGGGGCCAATGTGGACTAAAAGTCATGAAATGCAAGATCATGTCCTAAGCCAAAATCAAGAGTGGGATACATAACCAACTGAGCCACCCAGGTGCCAGGAGATTTCAAGATTTATTGGAAGATATTTGTGAGGCACATTCAGAGTAAAAATTCAGTCTGCATACAGAAAGGAAAATGTATTCCTAAGACCCAGAGTCAAGATCATAAACTAGTTATACTGCTGTTTTGGTAACACTGAACTTAACAAAATAAACAAAAATTAAATCATAGGTATCAGATAACAAGTTTCAGAAAGGAATAATGAATAGGATAGTGTTGTGACATCATGCAAGTTAATTATCCTGCATTACTCAGTCCACCTCATCCAACACAACCATGTTTAAGATGACTAAAGAAGCTATAAACTAATTTGCACTTATATGATATCAAATCAGTAGGAAACATTCTAAAAGAACAATTCAATTTTCTCTTCAAATTTTTCATATTAATTTGGACTAAAGTAATTTTTTTCGATCTCCTTAAAATAAAATTATTTTCACATATCCTCTATTATTCAACATAATCATGACTATTTCCTCACAGTGAAGAAGCTAATATTTGAATATCATAAACAATATTTCATGCTGATAAAGTAGTAGATAATGAAAAGCTACTGTGTAAAATTATGTAGATATAAAACTTTTTCTCTTCAAAAAAAAAGTGAATAATACATACTGGCAAAGTAACACCACTACCAAAATAAAAATGAAAAATCATTTTAAAAGCACAAAATACTTAATTTCATGGAATAGGACACTTATTTTTATTTTTTTAATGTCTATTCTTGAGAAAGAGCACATATGAGTGGGGGAGGGGCAGAGAGAGATGGGGACAAAGATTCCTAAACCAACTCAGTGCTGAGAGCAGTGAGACGGATGAGGAGCCGGACCCCATGAGATCATGACCTGAGCCAACTTAGGACACTCAATTGAATGAACCACCCAGGTGCCAGATTAGGACATTTATGAATGAACTTCAAGTCTACATACCTTAGCACTAAAAATAAAATGTTAACTGCTGCCTACTGAGGATATAGTATGCATTGTAAGTTATGTTGCACTACAAGTATTCTTAAATTAGAGAGCAAAAGGCATATTTTCACTGTCAAGAAAACTTATCAGAGCAGTCTTGACTAACAAAGTAGGGTCATTTCAAATTTAGATTTGAAAGTTACATAAACTTAAAGTTCTAATGAAATACAAATTAAATAAAGTATGAATCTCATTAATACTTGTAACAAAGACAGTGGTTTAAGAAAAAAACAAAACCTACAAACTACATTAAATACTTGTATTGGAAATATAAATATTTAAAAATAAGTTGAATTATTTTAAAATTGAAGTACCAAGAAAAATTTATGCATAGAATACAATAGACAAAATACAACATGAACTTTAAAATAAATACTATTATATTAGGTATTACTAAAAATATTTGTTTACAGAAATATGCTGTTATAAAAACTGAAGATATCTGAAACATATAAAAGGGGGAAAGTGGTTAACAAAATATTATTCATAAGGCAACAGATAGAAATAAAAAGTAATAACTCACCTTCCTAGAGTAGTCCTCTCCACTAGACTGTTCTTCCTTTTCCACGTCTGGTACGGGACACGGGGGAAGGCTGGGGCTAAAGACCATGAGGTCGGTCTTGGGCGCGCCCTCCCCAGAGCACACCCTCTGCCGCCTCTGCTGCGAGTACGACCAGCTCCCCACCGCGCTGGAACACACCAGCGTGGGCTTCCCAGGCCCGCACGCGCCCTCCGTGGGCGGCGCCGAGCACCGCAGCGCCGTGTACAGCAGCAGCGTGAGCACCAACAGGCTGGACACGGCGCAGATGGCGACGATCAGGTACACGTTGACGTCCACCAGCGCCGCCTCCGCGCCCGCCGCGCCCGCCAACGCCCGCGACGACGCCTTGGGCGCCTGGCCGCTCTCCACCAGCGACAGCAGCACGGTGGCCGTGGCCGTCAGCGCCGGCTCGCCGTGGTCCTTGACCAGCACCAGCAGGCGCTGGCGCGGCGAGTCCGCCTCGTCCAGGCTGCGCGTCGTGCTGATCTCGCCCGTGTACAGCGCCACGCGGAACGGGCTGCGCGCGCCCCCCGCCGCCGGCTGCAGCTCGTACGACAGCCACGCGTTGTAGCCAGAGTCCGCGTCCACCGCGCGCACCTTCGCCACCACGTGGCCCGCGCCCACCGACCGCCACACCAGCTCGCTCACCGCGCCCGCGCCGCCGCCCGCCCCAGGCAGCGGCAGCAGCGCGGGCGCGTTGTCGTTCTCGTCCAGCACGAACACCTGCAGCGTCACGTTGCTGCCCAGCGGAGGCACGCCCGCGTCGCGCGCGCTCACTTGGAACTGCAGCAGCTCCAGCTCCTCGTGGTCCAGCGGCTGCAGCGCGTACACCTTGCCGCTCTCCGCGTGCACCGACACGTAGCTCGACAGCGCACGCTCGCCCACCCGCCGCTCCACCAGCGAGTAGGACACCCGCGCGTTCTCCCGCGCGTCCGCGTCCCGCGCGGACACCGTGAAGATGTGGCAGCCGGGCGGGTTGTTCTCCCTCACGAGCACCGTGTACTCGGGCTGCGCGAATGCCGGCGCGTTGTCGTTCACGTCGGCCACCTCCACGGACACGCTGGCGGTGGCCCACAGCGAAGGCGAGCCTCCGTCCCGTGCGGTCACTACTAGAGTGTAGTCCGACACGCTCTCGCGGTCCAGGGCGCTGTCCAGCACCAGCGAATAGTAGTTCTTGAAGGTGGACACCAACTTGAAGGGTACGTGGGGTGTCAAATAGCAGGTCACTTGGCCGTTGGCACCTGAGTCGAGATCTGACACACTAATTAGGGCAATTACAGTACCTAACTGAGCGTCCTCTCGGACAGGCAAGGATAAGGAAGTCAATGTAATCTGAGGGACATTATCATTTTTATCCAAAACCTTCAATAAAACAGTACAATGACCAGCCATGGGTGGGTGGCCTTTGTCCGTCGCGTCAATGCGAATTTTGTATAAATTTACATTCTCAAAATCTAAATTCCCTCTAATTGCTATTTCTCCGGTATTTGGATCTATTTTAAACTGGTCGCTAACCATGGTTGGAAGAAGACTATTAAAAGAGTATGAAATCTCCCCATTCACTCCTTCATCCCGATCAGAAGCATTAAGTCTGATTACTATTGTTCCATTGCCCGAGTTTTCAAGTATTCTTACTTCATATTCAGTCTGTTCGAAACTGGGAGCATTGTCATTCACGTCCAGCACAGTGACCAGCACCTGAGCAGTGCCTGTGAGTTCAGGTTTGCCTTCGTCAGTGGCTGTCAGAAATAAGTTATGCTCGGGAGCTTCCTCTCTGTCCAAGGATTTCCTTAACACGAGCCCAATTTGTGTATTGTCATCACTGTTTGTTTTCACATCTAGGGCGAAGTATTCGCTGAAACTGAGTCTATAGGTTAAGACAGAATTTGACCCAACATCCGCATCTGACGCGCCCTCTAGTGGAAACAGAGAATCTGGCAGCCTTGATTCGTAAATCAGCACTCTTTGTTCCTTTAAAGGAAACACAGGCGGGTTGTCATTAATGTCCTTCACCTCCACTTCCACATGGAAAACCTGCAGCGGCCTGTCCACGATTACCTCTAGGTGGATGCTGCACTCTGTGCTCCGCCCACACAGCTCCTCCCGGTCGATCCGAGAATTCACAAACAAAATGCCATTCTGCAGATTTACCTCCAGAAGATCCCTGCGACCTTTGGACTCCACTCTGAAAAGGCGTGGCACCAGTTCCGCCAGCTCAAGGCCCAGGTCCTGCGCGATGCGGCCTACGAAGGTGCCGTGTTTAGCCTCCTCCGGGACCGAGTACTGAACCTGGCAGCTGCCCTCTTCCGAGGCTACGAGGAGCAGAAGCGAGAGCAGCAGACACCCAAATCCCAGTGGGCCTTCCCGGGTAATAACCATGTTAAAAACTTGTTTTATTTCCATCAAAAGATCTGGTCTCGTCATTAAAATGAAATATTGTATGATCGGAGTCTGTTAATCCAGTTCTGCGCCTGCCATCACTCAGCACTCGTGAAACCAAGCAGTAACAGGAGAAATGAATTCTGAATACTGTAACAACTAGATTAACTTCATGGTAGACAGCGACATCATGCGACTACAAAGGGTAAGAAATGAATTCACATAACTGCGCTATGCTATAGTTTTTTTAATTAAAAAAAAATTCTTACTTTGTCTTAATAGTAAATCTCCTTATGATTGCAATTTGCAAAGAGCCAATTTCATCTCGTCTGACTTCTATTAATTTAGAGTAGGGTAAGGGATCAGACAATTCATAGCAAAACAACTTTCTACCAATAATTTAATCACTGTAATCAACCAGCTTAGAAAATTTGTGATCTGAAGTAACCTAGGAATTAGAAGTGCAAAGTATACTAATCTCTTTATGTAGAGAAGAAACTTGTGCATACATTTCTGTTACAGGATATGCTATTATATTTTGCTATGGGAAAAGAATGTAATTTTAAACTAACGAATTTTATCCACATTTAAAAAATCTTATAGATTATTGCAGTCCATTCTTTCTTTCTTCATTGAATATCAAATACCTCTAAGGCTGTTTCTTTTACTTAATAATGAAAGATGAAAATTTTAGTGCATATTCTTTACATTTCTAAATTTCCCTGCAGCTTATATTAGGTCTCCCCTTCAAAACATTGTCCTAAACATACTTCATCTATGCAGATTCTGGTGCAATATCTGCCCATAGTTCTTTCCTGCTCTGATCCTTCAGATGCCCCTAAATGAGTTCATCCTTTTCTCTCAATCCTAACTTTGTATATACTTTCCTTTAAGCGTTCTCATCCATTTTCAGTGTTTCAAATAGACTTTTATTGGGGCGCCTGGGTGGCTTAGTCGGTTAGGCGTCCGACTTTCGCTTAGGTCATGATCTCACGGTTCGTGGGTTCAAGCCCTGCATTGGGCTCTGTGCTGACTGCCAACTCAGAGCCTGGAGCCTGTTTCGGAGTCTGTGTCTCCCTCTCTCTCTGACCCTCCCCTGCTCACTCTGTCTCTCTCTCTCTCTCTCCTAGAAATTAATAAAACATTAAAAAAATTCAAATAGGCTTTTATTGAAGGTATTCCCAAACCCACATCTTCCTTTCCCCTTTCTATGGTTCTAATTGACATTTTCACTCATGCATGGTGATGACTCTCAGAAAATAACTTGATTACACTTTGAAGATTATGAAGAGGCATCATTAACAACCCCCAAATTCAAACCCTTGAAATTCTCATTTTACTGTAATGCAATGAACATTGTACATGTCACCTGTATGAATTTTTTTATCAGTCCTCTTCCCTTACCTGCCCTATTCAAAGTCTGTCAACAGTCCATCTCTCTTTTCTTTCACATACCGCCATATTTTTCTTGAGTACAACTAAAGGTAGAAATTCCCTAACATTAGAAATCATGTCTATATGACCTGAGATGCGATCACAAGCCAGCATTTCCAGTGTTATTTTCAACTACTCTCCAATGTGAATTCTATTTTGCAGACAAGATAGATCACTTCTTTGTCTTCTTCCTCAGTACAATCTTTGTTCAAAATTTTTTCCAAAATTACCTCTCTTTTTGCCTGTAAAAATGTTATCCTGGTATCAAAGTCAAGACCAAATGTAAATTTCACCATGAATTCATCTGTAATGTTATCAGCTGGAAATGATTAAACTCTTCCTCAAATGAGAAAATGAGAATCACAAAAATATTTTTCAAATGGACACATACCAACACCCATGCTCCAAAATTCTCATATACTTGCAAAATCCTCACAGGTAACTGTAATACAAAGCTCCCCCACTACTACAAGAATCTTCATCTTATGGCCAACAGACACATGAAACGATGCTCAGCATCGCTCATCAGGGAAATACAAATCAAAACCACACTGAGATACCATCTCACGCCAGTCAGAGTGGCTAAAATGAGCCAATCAGAGAACTCTAGATGCTGGCGAGGATGTGGAGAAACGGGCACCCTCCTACACTGTTGGTGGGAATGTAAACTGGTACAGCCCCTCTGGAAACAGTGTGGAGGTTCCTAAGGAAACTAACAATAGAACTCCCCTATGACCCAGCAATAGCACTGCTAGGAATTTACCCAAGGGATACAGAAATGCTGATGCATAGGAGCACATGTACCCCAATGTTCATAGCAGCACTCTCCACAATAGCTAAAACATGGAAAGAGCCTAAGTGTCCATCAACAGATGAATGGATCAAGAAGATGTGGTTTATCTATACCATGGAATACTACATGGCAATGAGAAACAATGAAATCTGGCCATGTGTAGCAACATGGATGGACCTTGAGGGTGTGATGCTGAGCGAAATAAGTCAGGCAGAGAAGGACAAATATCATATGTGTGCACGTATAGGAGGATTAGGAGGAACTTAACAGAGGACCAAGGGGGAGAAGAAGGGCGGAAATGGTGGGGGGAAAGGGAGAGAGGCAAACCATGAGAGACTCTTGAATGCTGACAAAAACTGAGGACTGGTGGATGTGGGGGGGAGGAGGGTGGGCATGGAGGAGGGCACTTGTGGGGATGAGCACTGGGTGTTATGTGGAAACTAATTTGACAATAAACTATTTGTAAAAAAAAAAAAAATCTTCATCTTAAACTAGTTAACCTAGATCTATGTAATACTCTCTATCACTGAATTTCTATTTGTTTTAGTTTGGGTACACAAAGTTCATATGTACCCAATAATAACACCCAAGTGAAATTTTCCTTTGCTTGAAGGAAGATAAGCCCTGAGAAAAAGATATATTAGCTTGCAGTCTTATTGTTAGAGGTTTTCTAGAGCTGTTAAGATTTTTCATAAATTTTGTTCTAAGTGAAGAGTCTCTTCAAATTTCAACTTTAAAATTAGCTAATTAGGAGCAACTGGATGGATCAGTCAGTTAAGTGTCTGGTTTAGGCTATGGTCACGACTTAGGGGTTCGTGGGTTTGAGCCCCAAGTTGGGCTCTGTGCTGACAGGTCAGAGCCTTGAGCCTACTTCGAATTCTGTCTCCCTCTCTCTCTGCCCCACCCCCACCTTGTACTGTCTCTCTCTCAAAAATAAACGTTAAAAAATTAATTAGGTAATTAAAGTCAAGGGGTGCCTGGTTGGCTCAGTCAATTGAATGTCCCATTCTTGATGTCAGCTCAGGTCATGATCCCAGGGTCCTGGGATTGAGCCCCAGGTCAGGCTCTGTGCTGAGCGTGAAGCATGCTAAAGATTCTCACTCTCTCCCTCCACCTGCTTGTGTGCTCTCTAAAATAAAAGAA
This sequence comes from Proteles cristata cristata, assembly GCA_017311185.1. Taxonomy (NCBI): domain Eukaryota; kingdom Metazoa; phylum Chordata; class Mammalia; order Carnivora; family Hyaenidae; genus Proteles; species Proteles cristata. The sequence continues at coordinate 518 of JAESUZ010001869.1, read as the reverse complement.
TTAATTTTTAAAAAAATTTAGATATATTGAAGGAGGTATACTAAATTGCTTGATATTGGAGTTGAAAGGGAAACATTTGAAACCATTGTAAACCATGTAAGTGTATTTCATATGCAAAAATAAATGAAGCCCTTAAAGCTAAAAAAAATTAATCATAAATAACAATTCATCTTAAATATGTGAAAGCCAACCACGTAGAGAAACCTGAAAAGAATCATTCAGTGTGCAAATAACTTAAAAAGGAAATTAAGGGGCACCTGGGTGGCTCAGTCGTTTAAGCCTCGGACTTCTGCTCAGGTTACGAACTCACAGTTTGTGAGTTCAAGCCCCTCGATGGGCTCTGTGCTGACAGTTCAGTGCCTGAAGCCTGCTTCAGATTCTGCGTCTTGCTCCCCCACTGCCCCTCCCCTATTCATACTCTCTTTCTCTTTCTCTCTCTCACAAAATAAATAAACATTTAAAAAATAAACAAATAATAAAAAAGGAAATCAAACTGGTATAATAAAAGCACTAAAATT